>JAOUQW010000023.1:14907313-14920385 GCA_028565825.1 Olivaichthys viedmensis | reverse complement strand
AAGCTGCCACTGTTGGGCCCTTGAGCGAGGCCCTTAACCCTCCCTGCTCCAGGGGCGCTGTATCATGTCTGACCCTGTGCTCTGACCCCAGCTTACCGATATGCCAAGAATCAATTTCACTTCACTTCACTGTACTTGTATATGTGACAATAAAGGAGCATTCTATTCTATAATCATGCACACATAATGTATACAGCCCATTCAACAACAGGGGGAGCCACAGTTCAGGTAAATCCCTGTGTTGCACGTATAAATGTCCAGCCATCCAGTACTAGTAGTAGTTGAGATACTTTTCTTACACTGTCATCTTCTATTTCTGTCCCTTTATCTCTGCTATTTTAGGTCTATTTATCAAACTGTCTGGCACCTGTGTGTGTTTAGCTGTGCATTTTTGTGTCAGTGTGTGAATGTGTTATGGCTCGTTCTGTTCTTCCCACAACTATTTTGTACTTGTTTCCGGTCAATTGATAGAAACTTGAGGTCTTGCGTCACTTGTATCATTGTCGGCTAATTGAATAGCTAAATGACAGGAAATGTATTCGACCTCACTTAGTCACTTTGGATAAAAGCATCTACCAAATGCATGAATGTAATTCTAAATAACATAGTTACACTAAAAAGAAAAGCACCAGCCATCAGCATCGTTTCTGCTCATTCTGAAAGCACTGCTGATCTAAATAAGTCATTTCCCCTGTGATGAGGATGGTGAATACATGAGGCAATACAGATCTAATGTAGTTTAGCAGTCCAAAGCCAGTTTTATGTTGTGGTTTGCGTCTATGGATGATGGATGATGCTATCAGCTGGGATCAACCCCATGACCTCATGGTTTCTAATTTATGGTCTGTGTATTCCAATATGAGATGGCTAGTCATGAGCTCAGCAACTGACAGACCAAAGTGTTACAATACCTAGAGTATAACGCCAAGATAATGTTAGCGAAACTTCTTTTCTTTTTCCTGGAAAACAGGATTAAAACAGTTGCCCACATTATATGGGAACCTCAGGTGACTTTATTTCACCAGCTCTAAGCAACTGCTGTTGAATATGAAAAAAGGTATAACAGAAATTCTGGTTCTGCACTATCCCCTGCTCTAACACTCCTGACTTGTCTCCTTGACCAGTGGACAAGCAGGGAAAACACTGAACAGTGCGGGGAAACGCTGAAGTATAATAAATGGGTATGGGTATCACATAACTTTCACCTGTCTCCTGCATGTGCCGTTGATCCCATTCAAAAAATAATAGCAACTGCTCCCTGATCGGTTTGAAGGTCATGACCCTGAACTAGTGAGTGTGTGTAGGAGGTCATGTCCAGCTGCCAGAGTGTCATTATTCCCCTCCATTTTCCCCATGGACCCCCTCTCTGCTGTGTTACTCAGTAGCATTCCTAGATCTATTCCCATCAGACAAGTGTGTTTAAAAAAGGACAGAGAAACCCAATTCAGCAACATTCCACACGTGCACCTGGGTATCAGTCGACATTTCCTGTGAGCCTGAATATCCTTCTGCCTGCCCACCTGCATCGTCAGTTGTGCTGAGTCAGCGAACACTCCATGTGGCCTGAACAGTTGGTTGAGTCTTGCTTTGGGTGGGTTGCGGAAACATTAATCATGATCAGGCTGATTGTTTTGCTTTGCTCCCGAAGGACTCCATAATTAGCCGATGAGCTGAATCAGTGTGTGGGAGATGGGAAAACACCAAGCGCTGCTGTGTTGGAGGCCTCCAGGACAGGGAGCGACGTGAACTTGAATGTTCTCACAAGTCCAGTTCAGCTCTACGTTGTTAGCGAGCACTTGATTGATTTTTATAATTTAATTGAGAATTTATTTATGTGATTAAAACACCAGGACCCAATTACACTGTATGCAATCATACACTGTGTACACTTTCAGAAGACAAATAAAATATCTTGCTGCTATTACCGCCGTATGTTGCACTTCTACGACTGCTATACTGGTACATTACTCAGATATTGCACCATGCAGATTTGCACAATTTATATGTATATTGGTACATTCGAACTGCCTTATTAATCCAGTTTCATATTAATATTTCATTTTCATGAAATATTTCATTTTCAATTTCATTAATGTACAAAACTTTCTATATACTGCATATATTTATCCCAACACTGGACACTTGATATACACTTTTTATTCTTTTGTATATAGATTTTATATTTTGAATGTATCCGGGGAGTTACAATTCAATCTCGTTGTACTTGCACAATGAAAATAAAGGTATTTCTATTCTATTCTAATGTGAGAAACCTTCGCTTTCTTTTTGCCATTTAGTTTTGAATATGTTAGCAGCAGAGCAAGTAAGCTATGATTTTTCTGAGTAAAGTGTGCTGTGGTTGAGCACTCCATGCACCATGGAAGAAGGCCTGACTCACAGGAATTCCCCCTATCAACTCTCATATAATTCATCAGTGAATTATATGTATTGACTTCAGAATCACTGCCAGAAATATCCATTAGATGTTGATATGATCCATCACCATTTATAATATGGTAGACTGATATGCATATTATCATGACACATTATACCACATACAGCTCAGAACACTGGAGGTTGCATAGTGCTTGTTTTGAAAGCTGGCCATGCTGTCGTATATACAGAGATGAAAGGGTTTTCCATAACCCACGAGTCAAGTTTCTCACTGTCCTGCATGTAGTGTTGGAATGGATGCCCCAGTGGTTTGTATCTGCCTGGGAAAGGCATCACCAGGCAAAAGGCCCAGACTTAATGCTATACACTTCCCCCAGACGGCACAGCGGAGGTCCATTTCAGCTCGCATTCATGCATTTAAACTTGAATTCAAATGACTCTCAGGATTGCAGAATGGGTACAGAGCCAGGGAAAACAGATATAAGCTGTAGAAAAGACTGAGTGTGTAGGTTTAAGTTGTAAAGAATTGAAGTGGCAAACTAATTTAACAATGCTTGGATATAGCTTGCCCAATGTTATTAACCTAATGGTTTCTTTAATGATGAAGAGGTAGAGAGAGAGAGAGAGAGAGAGAGAGAGAGAGAGAGATAAAGAGAAAGAGAGAAATGTGCGTAGGGTGTGGAAGTGCTATACATTTCAGAGGTCTCCAGCCTTCAGAAAGAATTATGTCCATGCTTCTCCCTCCCATGCTATATAGCTCCGTTTCTTCAGTTCATTTTATTTCAAGGAACATTGTCAAACTAAAAAGTGTCACACTAAAAGCTTGCTTTGATCAAATAATAATCACAACTTGTATCAACAGGGTTACCAGGTTTTTCTGCAGAATAGGACTTTTCTTTTCTTTCTTTTTAAATTACTGCCACAGGTTGATTTTTTTTGTCCACGAGTTGGGAGTTTTGCACACATTAGATTAATTATATCAATGTTTTGCAAGCCAAGTATGCAAGCTGGAGGTTTTATAATGCAAACAGCAAATGCATAGTCTATTATGTATGTGGACTGCGTTATGGTGTATCAGTAGAAATGAAGTATTGTAACTATAGTAAATGTATAAGGAACAAAAAATAGTAAACTACTATAATATAGGTAATAAGACCATTTTAGGACCTTGACGAAAGAACTTTTAGGGAAACTACATGGTTTATTAAAAATGTATGGTGTGATATTACTTTGTAAATACCACATAATATGTACAACATTATAAATATGCTAATAATACATTTGGCAAATGGTAGTCATGATTTTGGAGTTTACTACGGGGTTTGGGAGGGTCAGATTTTGAGCTTTGGTATTGGGCTGGTTTAACCGACCAATGGACTGGTTTTGAATGGCTATTGGGCTGGTATTGTCACACAGGCCTCATTGAGCCTACAGCGACCGAGTCAGATCATTTTACTGCAGATTCAAGCTACTGGTTTTAAAATGCCACCAAGTAAATATGTCAAGGAAAGATATTAAATATAAATAGCATTTAAACTAGAACTTAAAAGTAGTTTATTTTTTATTTCTGTAGAGCAACTAGTTTTGCATCTGACTTTTTATGTTTGTTGAAGAAATCTCACTTTCTTGTATCTTTTTGTTGAAGTCACATGTCTCTTGCTTTAAAATCTAAATAAGACTTTCCAATAGCAGTAAACTAGTGCAATTTGGTGTGGTAAATACATACTGTGAGTGAATGCATGGTACAAGCTTAATTCTGACACAAGATGGGACTATTTGGGAGTGAATGATACTAGTGCAATTTCAGTGACAGCGTGCCACAAAACGGAAAAACATAGTCTTCATACTTCAAGATGATGTACAGTATATATCTATGTAATTTATGGGACCTTTAATACAGATGCATTATAACAGGGCTTATCTGTTATCAGCCAAAGAAAGCAAAAGCAAACAGAGAGGTCACAACAGCCCAACACATTCAGACTTTACTATGGCTCTTTTTTCTTTTTATAACAACTTGGCCTTCAGAAATTCTCATAACACTCAACTCCGGCCGCAAGCTTAGTTACGACACAAACCGCCCCTCGGTGCAGGTTGAGCTTGCTAATTGAAAGCAGGTTCTGAAGTGATGAGTGTGGGAAACTGGCAAAACGCGCTGCCCATGCAAATGAACAGAGACGTGTCTTGTTTGTGCCTTTGCGAAAAGCATATTTGTTCACAGCTTCCTTTGAGGGTTTAGCACAACCACTTTTAGGCGTGATGCGTAGAAGTGAAACAACAGATCTACTCTGTGTGTCTGTCTCTGCCAGTGCCTCTTAGCTTTAAAGGAACCTGGCAACTTTAGGTCTTTTACTTTTCAGAACAGAACAGAAAAAGCTTGTCTCTAAACCATAAGTTAGGGGTGCCAATCAAAAAATGCAGGAAATGCATCCAAGAGTGGATGCACATATACATTTATTCTTTCTTTAGTTTTTGAATCTCAAACTAGAGCAGGATAAAGATAGCCAGAGGTTTCATACCAGTACCTTTGTTAAGGTTTTTAAGTTGCTCTGTCCAAAGTCAAAGTAAGCATGCCGTATTAACAAGGTCAAACCTCCCCATTAGAGTATACACACAGTGTTTTCTCTCTTTGCATTCATACCTATCGATATTCTTATATTCAGTCTGTTTCTTTCTATAGACAGCAGCCAACCTCAGATTCACCTAAGCTACCGAAATAAAAGTGGCTAAAATTTCAGAAACTGCCAGACAGAGACAGAGGGAGAGAGAGAGAAAGAGAGAGAGAGAGAGAGAGAGAGAGAGAGAGAGAGAGAGAAACACAGATAGAGAGAAATAGCGATGGGTGTTGAGACTCAGCAGCACAAATGGTTCACAACCACTGTGTTGAGACAGAGGACAGATTTATAGGTGTGCAGGGGGAACGGGATGTGTGTAACACTCAATATCTTCATTGTTCGGAAAGCAAGCTGAGTGATTCTGGGTAGCTGCAGTTACTGGGGTGTTTCTTCATGTTTTCCACAAGATTTATGGGGGCAAATTAGACATACACTTAAAAAGAACACACACAGCCATGTAAACCTAGACATTTGCCTGCCCATCCCAAAAAAAAAAGTTAAGCAAATAAAAAGCACAGCTACACACTCATATGACCATTCTCAAATACTTACTTTAACGTCTAAATCTTTCTGTGGTCTTTTTCCCTCCCTCACACTCTCACACTTACGCACACTGAAAGCAAAGCACACCAGGAGCTGAATAATTGTTCCCCAAAGGACAAAGAGAACAAAAGGAAAAAATGGATATGCCAAGACTTTCTCCACCCTACAGAAATCCTTCATCTACAATAAATCCTTCCTTTTACACCATAACCTTGAATTTGTCACATAAGTAAACCTGACTCCACTATGGTTTGACCCCAAGTGGGCTTTTCTGTTGGCAACAACAAAGGAGCAGCAAAATTTAAGGTCAGTGCAAAAGTCTAGATCCGTTTCATTTCCTATGAACACACTTTACTCAGAAAAATCTGTAAATTTGGAAATGGCCGACCAGGCTTGGCCTGTTAACGCCGGTTGCACGGCACTCAAATCCCTCACGCACGATATGAATCATGGGAGTTCAGCATTCATTTGACATATCTTTGTAATGAGTTAAGCCTTATTGTTGATGTTGGCCAAAAGCTACACAGCAAAATTATCTTTAGTAAAAGAAGAATAACTTTCTGCATTATTCCTCAGGGGAAAAAATTATTATAAAACTGAACTTTAAAAACATAGTGTCTGAAATTAAGGTTTAACTAACTAAATTAAGTAACAATCCAAGTTAATGAACGACTTTAAGGAGACCTTCTGTTCTGCATTTGTCAGGCATTAGGTGCACATGCACACCCTTTAATTTTTTTCAAAGCTCCACACAGCAGGGTGGGAAGGGTGGGAGGATGGTTTTGCCACCTGCATATTATCCATTGCCAAAAGACCGAAGCTCCACACCCATCAGCAAAGGAACAGTACTTTATTCAAATACCACCAACGATGTGGAATATTACTATTTCCACTCAGAATCCTCTAGAGCTCGAAGCTGAACCATTATGTTAATGTAGTACCAGCCCTCACTAGCCTAATTCACACACATTACAAAAGAGCACAAATGAGCATTAACGTACCACTTCAACACCTCAACTCTTATAAACTCTCAACCACCAAGGTTACACTAAAGTGAAAGCAGAAGAACTACTCATGGATCTGGGGTTCGCAATGACAAACTATTTGAAGACTGTGGACTGTTTACCACAGTCAGGCCTGATTCATATAGATCTAGGCTCATTTGCTAAAACCTGGAAATGAGGGATGAATTGCAGTAAAGACTCTAAAATAAAGCTTGATGGCAAACAGTGTGGTACGAACGAGTTTGGAGGCTTTCCATTGAAACCCCACTCTCATTTTCTTGGATTGTCTCTCTTTCTCTTCATTTCTTTTTCCTGCTCTTTCCACTAGCCCACAGATTGTTCCACTGACTCTCTGGGCCTCAGTGAAATGCCTCCACCTAAAACCAAACAGCTTGAAGCTACGCTTGTGGGGCGGTCATCTCGTTGAACGACAGGAATTGTGCTTCCAAAAGAAATAACAAACAAGGAACTACCTCAGAGACCTTCATGTGGATTCCGTCATGCTGAAAGTTTGAGGTTCAGAACCATTTTAAGTAAAGAGCTGCATTAATACTGGTAAGATAGGAGGGGCTTCACCCTAAGGCAGGATATGGAAACCACACTGCAGTCCATGTGTGATGTGGCTGGAGGAAATGAAAGGAACAATACTTTCTTATGTTGTTTAGTTAAAAAAAAAACGCTAGTTAAGAAGAACTAGAACATTAAGCCAAAAATGTATCTGACTTTAAATTGCTTTATGGTTATAAGGTTATGTTTAGTAAAGCAATGTAGAGACAAGTACCAGTACTATACCTATCTACTAACAATCTAGGGACTGAGCTAACTTTAGTTCAACTTTGGTGGCTTTATTTGGCTAGACACTGACCCAATATATTTCCCTTTTGTTTCTTAGTATGGCGAAAGTCATCATTAAAGGAACCAACTACTTCCAAATGGACAATTTTGACTCCCAAAAGTGTCACGTGAGCGGCTGTGCGCGTGACCTAGCGGGCGGTTGCCAGGGCGACGGCCGCCACGTGCGCTACCGTGTGTGTGTGTAATCCCTGTCTCGTAATGTGATTGTTCCCACCTGCATGTCGTTTGTTAGTCATTAGTAAGTGTTTAAAAAGCCCTCCTTGTTTTCGTCCAGTTTGTGCCTGATTGTTTATTGTCATGTTTTGTAGAGTGTCTGTTAGTGTGTATGTTTAGAGAGATTAATAAATGTTTAAAAGTATTCGGCTTGCGACTGTGTCCTACCTCCGCCGTTACGATCGTGACAAAGTCAATGGATGGTCTTCAGGGCTGGTGTTTAGCTGTTTAACCATGGAGGGGATCCTTTATTAGTTAAGTGTCCGTCTAAAGCTCAACTCGGCAGGGAGAATGCTATGTTTCCTGTTTAAGCATTAGATGTCCTCTCTAACTTTGAAACCTGCTCTCTCCGAAAAAAGGTTAAACTTGGCACCCTAAAAGGTTTTCAGTTTGTCCCTCTGGGAAAACCATTAGTGTTCTATGTGGAGCCCTACTACAGAGGGTTTCCCTTTCACAAAAGGTTCCAATAAACACTCTTTAGAAAACTAGAACCAATGCCCGTCTCACGAACCCTTGAGGAATATTTATTTTTCGAAGCAATAGTTCAATAGTTTCCATTGGCAACAAACGTAGTTTTAAGGTTCATTCATGACTCTTAATAATCACGTGTGCACAGACAAGAGTAATGTTTTAAGTTTAGTGACGGGTTGCATTTCTTTTTTTTCCCTCACATCAATTCTATATGCGTCCTTTGTGGTAGTCAGCATTCCTACAGGGGCTCCACTCGCACACACTCACATTCCTACTATACTTTTCCCTCAGTTTTTGGTCAGCACAGTCACTGAGCAGCCATCTTAATTGTGGCTATCCAAATTCCAGTGAATAAGCACCTGCCCCTAATAAGCCATGCATCCAAGGCAAGACCTAATCCACAAAAACAAGTGGTAGTAAATGATGGTAAACCACAGACCAAGCAACACTGAAGTTTGTAGTTTAATGAATTTACAGATACCTTCCTAGCTAACAAAATGAAGTCCTCTGAACGTCCTCAAAAGTTATAAGAACATTATTTCCTAGGGTCTCATAAATGGTATAGAGAATGTACTTTCTGATCTCCTCAGAACTTTCCAAGATGGTCTTCCTGCCACTATAGAAATGTGCACAATGCGTAAAACCAACAAAGGACCAAATATGTACGTTGTTGGATGTCTCAATGTCTTACTTGCAACATCATTTCAAAACATATACAGGAAGTTACCTGAACGTCCTTCTAATTTTTCCCGATCTGCCTAGATCACCACCTTTTCAGTGGCTCCCTCCTTCAACACAACCTCGGTCACAAATTTCAAGATCTACATGTTTTAAGATCTACAATATTGAATCAATCAATATCTTTTCTTTTATGAAGAACAGAGATAGATGACCTCCTCTGAAAGAGTCAATAAATGTGTGGTGTGAGCCAAAGCAGACCTAAACCTTATCAGTGCTCCAGACCTTTATAATTAGACAGTGATAATACAGACTGGCCTGGTGTTTTCATGGTCACATCATTGCATATGACTGTTTAGGACACCAAACCTAATAAATAACAAGATCACATACATTACGTCATAGTATGCTGCTGCAGTATATGAGGTATTCATGCACAAAGAACATAATTGACATACAATGGCAATCAAGTACTCAAACCTCCAATTTTATGCAAATGTACATAAATGGCTATCGTAATTGTTGATGGATGCCAGGCCTCATGTAATCTTTTTAGTTTCTGCTCCTGACAAGAGATAAGATTCAAACAAGGAACAACTTGGTTGTCTGCTCAGAGCAGGGGGGAGAATCTCACTTCACTTATACTTTTCCAGTGAACAGCTGTGCATGACACCGTTGGTCCATATGCTCCAAGCCCACTGCTGAACTGCACGTTCCTCTACACTGGCACCGAGCCTACCCAAACACCCCTGTACCTTTCCTTTAACCCCACGACCTCTGACTCTATGACCTATACACCGCTTGCCTGCATCACTTGCTAGCCACAGCTGCTTCCCACAGGGCAGCGAGAGAGAGCGTGAGGACGCAGAGTGGCAGTAATAACCCTCAACCTCAAGCCTTCAATCTGAGAATTAAGGACATGCAGTACACAAAAAATGAGAAAATAAACTTTTTTAAACCTGTATAAATAGAAAACGCTTATGCATCAATTGCCCTTTTAACCTCAGCCTGGGCCTGGACAAAAAGGAAAAGAGAAAGAGAAGCGAGTGGGTTGGATTCGGTTTGAATCTCCAGCTGGGAGGTCAGCTCTCCTTAGGGACAATGTGAGGATATGAGTGCTTAATGACAAGATCTGATAAGACTCAGGGAAAGGAGGGAGGATGCAGGGACAGAAGGAAGCCTAGGGCACAACAAGGATTTTTTTCCCATTGACAGTCATTTCAATTTCTCTACAGCAACATGAAAAAGAGTATGATTAATAACTGAGTGGCCTTGATTGTTGTGGCTCAATGACATCAGCATTGTCAGCGTAAAGCATCCTTGTTCTCCAGAGTTGATATGGACTGGTACTTCTTGTTTTCACGCTTCAAAAGTAATTGAGTCCCAGCTGGTCCATTTTACCCACCAAATGAACATTGAGGTACACAATGTGTTTAAGCACCAATCAAAGATCAAAGAGCTGAGATCACCATAGTAAAGGTTTACTTGTGTGACCCTTTTGTATTTTAGTTGGAATTGTGTCATTTATCTATATGTTTCTATCGTAAAAGGCAGTTAGCCAGCAACTGGTTTATCAGGAAACCTTAATAATAACAACAACAAAGAAAAACGTTGCCAGATTTGTCACAGTCTTTATTGATCCAGCTGCAGGACAGATTAAAGAGGTAATATCTGTTTAATGGTAGCCTAAGGCCAGTCGAAAAACATCTCTATTGCACCCTGTTTTTTGAGACAGTGCTAGCGATGAGCAAACATCTCACATCTATTCCAGAGTATCTTATCTGTTCTTGAAGGCCTTAATAATGCTTTTATCAGTCCTACCAGACAATGGGCTCTGGATTCCTGCTTTGTCTATTGAGGATTAGCAAACAATTTAGATAACCATATCTCAGTGTCTAGACACACAGGCAAAGCTGATGGCCTCACAGTGTCACTCGTTGAAACAGCGCAGTCCTATTAGGCCTTTGATTTCTGTCGTTTCCAAGTAACTAAGGGGAAGTGCAGTTGATGGTGGAATTCTGTTTGTTTGTGAACAAGCTTGAACAGAAGACGGTTTACATAGGAGGAAAGGGGTGAAGGCAAGAAAATATGCATCAGACTAAATGTTTGGTATTGAGCAAGTAATGCCAAACAGGCCCACCATCTGGAGAGCTGATGCGCTACATCTCAGATGTGGTGCTGAAAAGCAGCTCAATCTGTTGTAGAGACATGGAAAGAATTTGGGGGGACAGAGGAGGAAAAGACAGAGTAGTAATCCAAGAAAGGGGCAGGTCTTGAATGGAAAATTGAGGCAGTTGTTGTTGAAGGCAGAATTGAATTAGTACAGATATGCTCTGCGGGTGGAGTGTCTCCGAGCGGGTTTTAGTGAAAATCTCTGTGGCTCTTGAGCAAACTTCAGAGAACCCACTGAAAATGTAGGAATGTACGTTGGATGAAAATGTGTGGTGACGTTTTTTTGAAATGGGCCTAAGCCAGTTTTTTTTAAGTGTTGATTTTCTGTGAGTGAAGCTGAAATTTGAAAGCACCACTGAGAGGGTTTGCCCTCTTTTCACGATTGGTATTCAGGGCTCCCCCAGCATGAGTAGTGACAGGTCTCCCTCTCCAATTCCCAAACCCATAGGGCAGAAGCAAAATGGGAAAAAAAGAAGAGGATGAAGGAAGAGTGGATGGGTAGGTGGATATGGATGGGTGCTAATCTCACTACAACATTAAGATGTGGGTGGTGGACCCTTTGGTCCACGGGATTATTGACTACATGGGGTTTAATATCAGGGTACAAATGAATCCAGATCAGTAGTGGGTAATTCTGAAAGGGTGTGAACTTATTTTTACCTCCTTTATTTATAGAGAGAAGATACACAGCCATAGGCACTGCTATACTATGCATATCATGCTGACTATGCATATCATTCTCTCCAGCCTATGAGATGCATTTCAAGCAAGACCATACCATTGTAAGGAAGTGTACATGTTTATAAGAACTGCAACTTTCCCTGCAGAGGTGTGAAAACCAGCAGCTGGAAATGTAGCATTCTTTAAGATTTGCATGCAACCTCATTAACCAAACTAACCAAAACATGGTCAGCTCAACACTAAAACCATACGCTATACTCTGTGTTCAATGTCTTTTTTCCAAGTAATGAAAAACTTTCATTGAGCCAGTTGCACCAACAGTGTGCTGCAGAAAAAAATCTAATGGTGGTGCACAATCTAATGGCGTATGAAATCATGAGAAAGAGTTGACACATCTACTACAAATGACGGTAAGATTGTCAATACTATATCTTTCCACTAATTAGCATTTCCAGGCAAAATAGCTTATAGTGCAAAGTCAAGTTGAAATAGGTACTAAGGAGTTTCTTTCAGAAATGAAGATGTATTAAGATGTATTATGTATTGAGGTTATTTTTCAGCAATGGTTGATCACTCTGTATTGAACAATTAACATGGATAACAGTAATTGCAATGGTAAAAAACATATTAACACTAATTACAATAACAAATAGCAAAAAACACAATGTACCTAAATGGCTAACCGGTATACTACGTTTTCCCACCTCACATGATTTAATTTTGGATATTACAGAATCTCTCTATTAAATACAAAAATAGCAGTTTATTTTCTATAATGTTTATACTCATTGGGGACTATCAATGCCAAACGGGACAATCCACAGAATCAACAGTATCTTCAGGAAATGTGGGGGAGCTCAAACACCCAGACAGCAGGACATTAGGCACAGATTAAAAAAAGGAAAATGCACCAAATTGGAGAAATAACAGGAAATTTGAGAGCTAACCCCTTGGCTCCCTATTGCTGATTGGGAAAAATATTTTATTATCCTGTTTAGAATCTTATCCAGTATCTAATAGAAGCGGAGGCCAAGGGTTCAATAGTTTTAATTTAAGTGTTTCTGATCTGTCTGAACTGTAAACCACAACAAAGCATTTGCAGTGGATAAATTTATGCTAATCTATTGTTGCTGTTTCTACATCCGTTGAAATGCTTGCTTGCACCACTTTAGCTGCGCGTCTGTCCTGCACGCAGTAGCATGTTCATATCTTAACCCCATGCATATTCTATGAGGTGCTAGAATTCACATGTGTTCCACCCTCAAGACCACAGGTTATGATGCGATTCATACTTGGCCTCTTCCACATTCGGCAAGACACAATTCAGCACTTCACATTCTAAGATTATACACCTACAGTCGTGGCCAACAGTTTTGAGAATGACACAAATATTAATTTTCACAAAGTTTGCTGCTTCAGTGTTTTTAGATCTCTTTGTCAGATGTT
>JAOUQW010000023.1:14881271-14891386 GCA_028565825.1 Olivaichthys viedmensis | reverse complement strand
ATAATAATAAAATACAAAAAATAACAATAAATAAAATACATTTTGGTCAGTGACTTGTAATGATCACAACCGATATTTTGTTGTGAGCTTGATCTTTCAATTTCTTGTTTGTGAGTGTGATCCAGAATGAAAGAACAATACTCAAAGCAAAACCTGGTTTCTTGTTCACTAGCCCCAGAAGCATATTTACATGTCAAAACATTTTCATCAACAGGTTTTAACAGAAGGCTCTCGGTGTTGCATTTTCATTAAACAATCTCCAGCCTGTGAACTCATTTCCACACAAAGGAGGCATATAAACTATGCACACCTTACCTTTGCCTTGTAGTAATGATTACCTAGGGGGGGTTAAATATAATTTTCACCTCCTGAATCCAGCCAGAGAGAGAGAGAGAGAGAAAGAGAGAGAGAGAGAGAGAGAGAGGGGGGAAAAGCTGGAGGAAAGGAGGAGCAGCTCCATTGCAAGTCTAATCCTGTCCCATACGCTACTCCTTTCACTTGGCTTCAGGCTGCTCAGTTGTTGATGCGCGTTTGGACGCAGAGGAGCACATCATAACCGAAAACCGCCGAGGGTGCGTATATTTCATGTTTTTCCTCATGAAAATTTTAAATAGGAAAAAACGTAGACTGCGTTTTAGTAAGTACGAGCAACGGCGAGTCATTTGTCGCCGGGCTTTTGGCAGTGCAGAATCCAAAATGTAGTCTATTAGGCTTTATGTAAAGCTCTTTGCAAGTTTTACGCATTGGAGAAGGCACGTAGACTGTGTTCTCGTAAAGACGAGCAAAAGCGATGGTCTTTACGATATCTCGCGTAAATTCACGTTGTGTGTAAAACAAGTGTGGGAAGTACAGAATAGCGCGTTCAGCTGCCGTCCGATTGACATTAGCGCACGATGTTATAGCTTTATGACTCTGTTGCGTTTAAAAGGCTGTTTCAAGGCGGACAGGAATTTACGCGCGCAGTCAGTGCCTCATCATTTCACCGCGAACGTTTGAAGAACTTGAGCAGAAGGGCTTCGTGGGAAATATAAACCGGTATATCTGATAAAGTAACTTCATCACTGCCCGCACCGCTTACTCCATCGGTGAGAACGTTTTTCTAAACGCTTCTCTTGTTTTGCCCGAAGGCTTTTTACGCGCCGAGATGTTGAACACGCCCGACGTTTTCCCCTCCTAATCAAACTGCTTTTCTGGTTTGTCATCACCACCTGGTCCAGCAGGAGTTGCTTTACCTTTGTTCTCTTTATTTTTTTAATTGGTTTTTCGTTTAATATAATCCTTCTATCCCCCCCTTTATAATTCATGAACGTTCAAAGCTAGCTTAGTGTAGGATGTTTGTTGTTGTTGATGTTATACCTCCTTTACAGGGACCGTTTCAGTCGTTATTACATCAAGAACAAATGAAAAGGGTAAAACTAATTATTCTCCAATTTGTGTTCTTTCAGGTTCTTCTGAAGTTTGGAGTGGATAATGAAGTAGAGCTTCAACAGCAGTTCTGATTACTAAAACCTCAACGTTTTGCGGATTTATTCAACATTTTCGTGGTGGAATTATGAGCCCTCAAAGGACTAGTTTGTGATCAGAGAACTTAAAGGGAGTTTCACAAGAGTAATGGAAGCATCGCATGCTGCGTATGTCGCTGCACCTCCAACATTGATTCCCATGACCCCTGCTACAGCATACCTGCTCAGGATGTTCCAGGAGTACCAAAGCAATGCGGTCATCGTAGCCCACTACAACTTCACGGGAAAGCTGGATCAGAACAGGTACAAGAAAGGCCTGAAACCTGAAGGCATTGTGTTCCTCATTATCTGTCTGCTAATTGTGCTGGAGAATGCTGTGGTTCTTATCGCGATTTGGAAGAATAAAAAGTTCCACCTTCCTATGTACTACCTATTGGGCAACCTGACTTTCTCAGACTTGCTGGCGGGATTCACCTACATGGTGAATATTGTAACATCAGGGGCCAACACGCTCAAAATGACACCCGTCCAGTGGTTCATAAGAG
Source organism: Olivaichthys viedmensis (assembly GCA_028565825.1). Classification (NCBI taxonomy): domain Eukaryota; kingdom Metazoa; phylum Chordata; class Actinopteri; order Siluriformes; family Diplomystidae; genus Olivaichthys; species Olivaichthys viedmensis. The sequence continues at coordinate 14,889,378 of JAOUQW010000023.1, read as the reverse complement.
AAGGTGGCGTTTTCATCACATTAGCTGCCTCCATCATCAGCCTCCTGGCCATTGCAATCGAACGGCACGTTACCATGGTGCGGATGAAGCCATACCAGGGGGCCAAGCGTGGACGCATGTTTGCTCTGATTGGTGTAAGTTGGTTGCTCTCAATCTTCCTGGGTGTGCTACCCATTATGGGCTGGAACTGCATGGGCATCCTGGACCAGTGCTCCACCGTCCTACCGCTCTACTCCAAGAGCTATATTCTCTTCTGCATCACGGTCTTCTCTGCGGTATTATTGGCTATTGTAGTCCTCTACGTCCGCATCTTCCGCGTTGTAAAGTCCAACACACAACGGCTGGCCGACGGTCCACAGCGCAAAGGTTTGGCAAAGAAGTCTCAGAAGTACATGGCTCTGCTGAAGACCGTGACCATAGTGCTGGTTGTCTTTATCGCTTGCTGGCTCCCACTCTTTCTCCTCTTTTTGTTGGACTTCTTCTATCCAGCACGAAGCTGTGCTGTGCTCTTAAAAGCTGATTACTTCCTGGGTATTGCTATGATTAACTCATTGCTCAATCCCATAATCTACACGTTAACGAGTAAAGACATGCGTAAGGCCATACTGAGACTGCTCTGCAGCTACTGTTTGATCACTAAAGATGGACAGATGAGGAAGTTTGGAATAACCTTCCTGGAGTGCAGCACGAGTAAGACAGAGATGCCGTCACACAGGCTCGAGGGCCTGGAGACAACGGTCTCCACAGGGAACTTTACACCATCTCCTATCAAAGCTATTTTCCCCAGAATATCAAAGACTGGATTTTTGGGCCAATAATGTCAAGGCACAGTTTCACTGTGGCCTGGTATATCAAAGTGCATCTTAACAGAGGACCACTCGGCCAGAGCGGACAGGACTGAAAGTGCTTCCTTATAACAGAACTGATTACATAGCTGTTATAATTTGATATCGAAGGAAGCAATGGCGTCAGAGTGCCTCAACAGCATTAAAGCTTATGGGCTTAGACAATCTTAACTAATTTACTGTGACATGATTAAGTTAATAACTGAGGACTCGTAACAGATAAGCTGAGCCTGTGTTCTCTTGAAGGGCTTGAAGCAACATGCACTTAAGACCAAACAAAATGCAAGCCAGTTGGCAGACTTTACTATAGTTAGGTCTTTGGGGATGTCTAGCACAAGATCTGTTATTTTTCAGTGTGATTCAAGCACAGCACATACGAGATGGTGTAAAAGCGAAGACATTCAGGCTTCCGGAAATATTATGGGTTTCTGCACCATACACAGTGTTCACTGACAGTTGCTGCAGGAGACATTTCTAATGAACCTTTTATAGATACATGGACAGAAAACAGCAAGACAGGCTGACGTTCTGTTGCTAAAAGCTTTTTAGCAGTTACCAGTTTCATCATCATATCAGCAGAGGTGTTCAACCCTCCCCTTTTCTGGAGTAACTCCAACTCTTACGCAATGTTATGCAGTGTGTTTCGTAGCAGATTCAATGGAAACAAATTAACAAACTGTATGGAATGATGCCATATTTTTTGTAGAAATCTAGAAAGTGATTAGTCCAGTGTTAATGTAGCCTTATGTGCATAAAACTATTTATAACTTTGTCTTGTAAATAAAATAAAAAGCAGTATTTGATTTTTTTAAAATGTAAATTTCCTAATGAACCTTTCCTAAATTATGATACTCTGATGTATATATATGTACATTGACAATAAAGATGACGTGTTTATATTACATCTTTTGCACTTTGTTTGACTTTTTTTCCCCCCACCTGTGGCAGAGTAAGTACAGAATGAAAATATTTACTACATTGTGCTGCAATGTTCACCTGATGCAATGCTGCACCTCCACGTCACAAACGGGCTCTAACGGGCACTTGTTTGGCGTTTTCTGGCATAAAAATGTGTGCCAAAAGGGGCAAGATACGATTTATTTTTGATTAAATCACATAGCAAACAAGCTGTTACATGACCACATGATCTACAGACACTCAGGAACACATAGCGAGTCTTGCAGCTTTTTTGCATTGTCTGGCCGCAAACTAACAGTGAATCAGGGGTCTTGTGACTTTCAGGCAATGAGATAACAACATGCCCATTTCCTTTATATTTAATCCTGTCCATGGTTGATTAATCGTTATTCCATCCAAAAAGATTAAATAGGTGGTCACAAAATAGTCTTCGATGTGTTTATCAACACTGATATACAGACTGATGACAGTACAGCAAATATATTTAAAATATCAGGCATGTGTCAGAAGCCAAGAACTTTGCATTTGACTCATTAATGACTATTTTCCCCTTTAAGACATGTCTACCAAGTCATTTGAAATGTCTAGTATCCAGTCCGATTGCCTTGACTTATTAACATTAGACATTCCCTTAAACAAATTAAGTACATCTTAATAAATGCATAAGGGTTTAGGAACTGAATTCAGGACGCTGCAACAGTTTTACAGTCATTTAAATGTTTTTCTTTATGCTATTAAGCTGGTTTATGTGAACCTAGCCATAGATCTCTGATGACAGCACTTGATCACACCATCACATTATCAGGCATGTCACTAAGCTGCATTGCTGTCACTGTGGTTTAACCGCAACACAAAATGTATACCAACTCTGCCGCTGCCTTGGCAGGAAATTTCAAAACAAGGTCACTGACTCGTGCCAGGGCAGAACCTGCCAGACGCTGCCCACCTCACCACAAGAACAGCACATCTGCTCCCTGAGTCATTTGTTAAGTGACAGTGAACAACTAAACATCAAAATAGTCACGCAATTAAAATGAATTATGGCTAAATGAATTCAGGTTATTATTATAATAACCTTTCATGCTTTAAGAACAGTCAAAACCAACCACATTTAAAATCAATATCTACATTTCTCCAGAAACAGATTCCACTGAGGATTTTTTTTTTTTAAATGCTTAATTGATTAAAGAGAATGAACCTAAGAACCTAATAATACTAAGGTCATGAAGTGCATACTTAATCTTTTAAATCAGCAGCATAAAGGAAGCAGTATTCTTGTGATGTACAGGAAGAAACCAGAACACTGAAAGAGAACTACACACACAATGGACCTCTACCGAACAGGTTCTCCATCCCAGTTTCCAATTATTTAACACACCTGACTCACAGAGGGGTGGCAGAGCAAATAGAAATATGCAGTGCAAACATTCACCGTTTTGTTGCATTTGTTCAGCTTTACCACCGTAACTGGAAGTCATTTCTTCCGCCATGATTTAGTGAGACCTTCTGATGAACGACCAAACAGTTTAGCTGATGACAGCTACTAAAAGAAACATAATGGCAATAATGTTGACGCTGCACTAACATGGAAACAGTGACACATGGAGCAGAACAAGACGAAGCTTGTGAGATTCATGCATTAGTCATGTACTGTGACGCACCATCAGGTAAATCTTGAGGCAACAATACACTTACTAGCCACTTTATTAGACCTACCTTGTTGAACACCTTGTATGTGTACAGTTAGAGACTATAGTTTCTGCTGTACCTGATGCGCTCATATCACCGCAACACTCATTAACATGTCACTACCATGTCAGTGTTACTGCAGTGCTGAGAATGGTCCACTAGACAAATAATATCTGGTCAGCGTTGGTCCTATGGTGGTCCCCCTCCACTGGACAATAATATGGTCAATAAGTGCATTGAAAAGTTAAGTGTACATAATAAACTGGTAACTCAGTGTTTAACTGATCGGCATTCACAAATTCACATGTACCATGTGCCACACTACTGATTGTTTAATATTCAACAGTTGCAAAAAAGAAAAGATAAAAGCAAAATATGGACTCACAAGAACAAGAGGGGTTCTCAAAACAAAACAAAAGTACTAAAAATCATAAACTGCGCTTGTAACTTTAAAAAGGTGTTAAATATGGAAAAAAAAGAATGTGAAAATGTGTACCGGTACTTTATGTATGTCAAGTAAAAGAATTAACACAAACCCCATATAGTAAGTACATAGCACACTAGATTTCGGTTCATTCTGTTAGTTCATTTGTTTATTAATAATAATAGTAATAATAATAATAATAATAAGAATATACGGAAGAAAAAAAAAGAAGAAGGAAAAAAAAAAAGAGATAAGAGAACATTAAGATGGCTCCCCTGTGGCCCAACAGAATTCTACCAGTCTGTGCTGACCAGGCTCCAGAGCTCATCACTGACCTCACAGGGGGAAGAGGTTGATGTGTCTATGTTGATGGGAGTTGCCAGATCTCGATCATAGTGAACTGGAGGGGAGAAAACATTATATTTTTATTATTTAAATGATATATTATTGTCAAGTTTGTAAAATACATGAGCTGTACATCGAACAAATGTTCTAATTCAGAGATGAGTGCATCCATGAGTAATGGCACAAAAAAGCCAAAACTGTATACTGGATATTTGATAAACATGCTTTGAATAATAAGCCCCAACAGTTCTACTGACTCTACTGTTCTAATTGCCAACATAAGTCTTGAGGGCAAAGGAACACAATTCTGCTTCTGCAGAGTTTAACTCCAGCTCTAACGTACCACAATTAATAAAGCTCTGTTGGAACATCTGAGAATAAAAAAAAAAAAACTATGGTAGATTAAGACTGCTGGATTGGTCCTCAGAAGCAGGATTGGCCAACCCTTTATCTGATTTCAGAGCGCCCTCTAGTGACAGATGTTTTTAATGGAAACAGCCGTTTTTCTTTTCAGCAAAACATTAAGTCACATCACTATGTATACACAACATATCCATTACAACTTATTTCAGTCACCTAATTCTGAAAATGATTACCCATCAAGTGGAAAATTACACTGTTAATTCATAGCTTATATGTTAAGTATAATATTCAGTAATGATACTTGACATGTCTAAAAGTGTTTAATAGTTAAATGCCTTTTCTCAATAGCACTATTATAAATCAGGACAACTAAAATAAATAAAACGTGAGTAGAAGAATTCCAGCGATAATTCCTGCAGTGCAGGTCTTGGAAAAAAATGATTAGCTAGTTCTTGAATCCAAAACAGTTCAAATTCATCCAAGCCACAGAAGAACCAACGAACACCAATAATCACATACCAAAGCTTCAAATGGTTTTACAAACCTATTGCTTAGTAAAACATTTTCAGTCTATTCATAGACATTCTGTGAGGCTTAAGCTTGAGTTCCATCATGGTATGAATCCATTTAAAGCAGCCCAAGACTTTATTTAATGCAGTGGGTCTAAATGACTGAGCAAATGTCATATCTGAATTTTCGAATGTGCAAATGTTTGCTGGTTACATTTCCTACTTGAGTACACAATAACACATTTATTTTATTTATTTTTTTAAACGATGTCCTTACATTAAGAGGTTCATTTTCTTTCTTGGTGGACAGAAATCTGAAGCATTACATTACCAGCTGATTTTTAATAAAATGTAGTAAAAAAGTAGTCCCTCAACTAGAGTCTGGTTTTTCTGTTCTGATACTTGATTTCCTCCTTCAGTTGTCATGTATATATTTTAAGATAAACACTGAGAAACCGTGTGATAAAGAAAAAACACAGTGGGGACTTGCAGGTGCTTCAGAGAAGACATATGCTAGCCTTCACCCCTTCTAGACTGATAGTACTATCACACAACAGGAGACAGATTAGGCCCGCACTACAGATTTAGATTGTGGGAGCGAACCCCTTCTAGGCACGACAAAAAAATAAAAATAAATAAATAATAAAAAAAAATAAAAAGAAAAAGAAAAAAAAAAGAAAATGAAAGAAATAAAAGCACCCTTAATACAGACAACTCAATCTAAATGGGAGTGTTCATTGCACTGACGTCTGCCTCAAGCACCCCGATTTGTAGAAAGAATCTATGACATTTTTAAGCAATAGAAAGCAGTTCATCCATAGATGAGCCTTATATACACACACACTGTGGATGTAACTATACTGTACGTAACTACTTATATATTCAGACATAAGAATATACAGTATATATATCTACGTGTTGTATTACTATACATGTAGTACAGTTAGAAGAAGATGAAAATGAAAATAACATGGCACAATGTGGCGGGAGCGGCTTACCTCCACGCAATATGTGAGGCTCTTTATCCAACTCTAGTTTGATTCTGGTAACCTTAAAGTAGAGCTGTGCTAAGTATCTGCAACAAATAAGCAGCATGGTTAGGGCAACTAAAGTACATTTATAATGGACATAATATAACAAGAACATTTACATTGGTACTTTTAATAAACTCTGAAATCCTTTCAGTCCTGTTTTCCCCGCTCTAACACATCGGATCCACCTCAATAGCTAATTATGTTCTCCCCTGTCTTACACATCTGACTCAGCTAATTACCATCATCGCTGATTACTTATCAGTCAATTTAATAAAGAGTGGATCCCTTTCCTTGGACAGTTTTGTGTCCTAAGCTGAAAAATCCTCATTAACAGTAATGTGATCCTGACTCATTCAAAAAGCATGTTCGTCTGTTGGGAGTCAAAATGTTGGGTTTCCTTACATGGCTGAGGGAATTACTTCAGTTGTGTCCTCATCTACTTCCTGCTGCAGTGCCTGAATATGCTTCTCACTGTCTTTAAGTCTCTCCAGCTCTCGCTGTAGGAATCTGACACACAAAGTCAAAGGAACAACACAGAAAAAGCAAGTCCAATCACAAACCGAGTGTCACTATGTGCAAGTTTGTGAAAAAACTTGTTTCTTTGTGTCATGTGACACCTCTGGCCAGCAGTTCTTGGGGGATGCAATCACTTCCTTTGGACAAGTGATATACAGTAGAGTGCAAAAGTCTACACACCCCTTAGGACACAATTAAGACGACAAGGATTTTAACCCGAAGATATATTTCAACCAACAAGACATTTGATGTGTTAAGTTTAAAAGATGTTTCTTCATGAATCACAAGTAACAAAAATGGCAAAATAGTGCATGTTGACATATTAATAGTGAAAAAATAAGTTCAAAGTTAAGATTTCCCTTTCTGAATGTGCTTTAAATATTCGCCAATAAATTGTATGCCCACCCAATGCCTTAATAACCCCCTCCAACCTCTTTGCATATCCTCTTACGCTTATTATGCTCTTCTTAAGTATTTTTCTGTTGATTTTGCTTTTTTGTTGTTGTTGTTGCCTCGTTGTAGGATACACAGACAATTCATTTTTAAATTCTTGGAATCTTTTTGCTGTAGACAAACTGTAAAATAAAGATACATTTCCCCCTTTTCCACCCAGACACCATGGGGGATGCAAACTTCTGCACTCAACTGTATCTACTTATTTCAATGCTTACATGGTCATATAGTAAAGAGAACTGCATTTTAAGTCTTTTGTAATTGGGATAAACATGCAAACTGTATGAGCATACAATTTGGGTTGAGCACGTTTTAAGCCTTGGATTTGCATTTGATATTAAAATGCGACAACCTGAAATGTCCGAGTGTCTCTCACAGTCTATTTAACAAAACCCTCTCACTAAATACTAAAAGCTGAAAAACATATCTAGAATAAGAGTGCAAGAGTTTTGAAAATTTGGCCTGAGAAATAAATGTAAAATATGGCTTTTCCTGTGAGGGCAAACACAATGAACTGTACCATATTCAATCCATGACAAGCTTCTGCTACCCGGACTGACATCTGAGGAGACGATTCCACAGCTTTCACTTATTGTTTTGGTGTATACAAATTAGTAAAAGGTAAATAATGCTGTCTATGCAGGAAAGGCCACTGCAAAGCTGCAGAGTAACTGAAGGATACTGCATCTCTGAATCCAAAGTGTGGCTCTTGGCCAGACTCCGCTGCACCTCCTGCTCCACTTTCTCCAGCTCCCGCATCATCCGGCTCTTCTGACCCTCCAGGTCCAAAAGCTTCTGGCCAACAACTTCCTCATAGTGCACCAAGCCTGTTGGGGGGGGAGAGAGAGAGAGAGAGAGAGAGAGTCCAAAAGTCTGAGACCACATTGAAAATCTGGTATTGTTTTCATTGCCACTGTATGAAACTGGATCAGCTGTATCCAAAGCACGATCAGGCGCAGACCAAAAGTGAGCACACCATCAGAAGACCAATACATAAAGCTTTGTTCACTG
>JAOUQW010000023.1:14844631-14855296 GCA_028565825.1 Olivaichthys viedmensis | reverse complement strand
TGCGGATCTTGTTGATGAGAGAGGTCAACGGAGAATGGCCAGACTGGTTGGAGCTGACAGAAAGGCTACGGTAACTCGGAAAACCACTTTGTACAATTGTGGTGAGCAGAAAAGCATCTCAGAATTCACGACGCGTCGACCTTTGAGGCGGATGGGCTACAAAGGGAGGCCCTACCCAGTATTAGTATACTAATACAGGAAACTTCTCTGTTCTATAGAAGGTTATTGGTTATTCAGAAAGTAAAACTAAAAGAAAATTACTGATTAGTCTAATTGCGATTAGCATAAATTAGTCCAAAACACTAAAATAACAATTCACTCTAACAATGAATATTGTTTCTGAAGAATTATATTATGATCAAATAATACACCATACACCATTTGTATTTTATTTCAAGAGGCCACATGTGCCAATGGGTTGACAATATATATAGCCACAGTCCAGCCGCGGATTCACGGGTAAACTTCAAATTCTGCAGCCTTGTGTGTGGGGATGGGCTATGTACAGCAATCAGGTCAAACTGGAGTCAAAGCAGGGAAATATTCAAAACACCAAAACATCAGAAAGACTACGGAGTGACCAGTTTTGACTTAGAAAACACAATCACATTACATTGTTAAAATCACAGCTGTCATGAAAATTGCCATTTCAGAGTTGGATCACTGAGTATGTTCATCATGTGTGATGTAAGGTTATAGTCAGACGTTGTGTTATGAATTCTTTGATGATTCCTAATTAGTCATCTTATACAACCATATTCTATTACCTCTCAATGTTGTGTGAATTGTGTGGTTTTGTAGTAAATATTCACAAGATGACGTTGCATACCTTTGATCTGTCTGTTAAAAACACAAGCAACTTGCTGAATGATGGCGGCAATCAGCCAGATCACTGGTTAAAAAGGCATTCAATAGACATTCAATAGGTTTGATTAAAACCATGCAGATATATTATAAATAGGCATGTCTCTGGCACTTCGGACTGATTCATGAACTATATTCACTTTGAATGAGGAAGTATAATCAAAACTGACTTCTGTCACACCCATTCTTTGACTCATGGCTATGAATGAAATATTCAGTTGTGGCCACAGGTTTATGGCCACAAATGATGTTTTCCGATATTCATGGCCACAACTTATTGTTTTATTATGTAGTAGACACAATATAAAATCTATTCCCATGATATATCAATTTATTGTCACATATTTTGAAAAGCAAACTCTTTATTAATAACATTATTATTATTCATGGCCACATCTTGTATGGTGAAGACATAATATAGATAAACAAAAAACTATATTATATAAAAATGTTTATCATAAAAATCTCTGTTTGTTATCTAATCTGATATATAGGTTCAAGATCTGATATAAATATTGATTAAAAAATAAAATGGCACATGTCAGCTTGCATGTAAACAACAGCTCCATGCGTCAGTCATGGGCACAGATTCTCATCTGCACTGGCTTCCTGCAAAGCTTCATACGTTGCAGGCCATCTTCGTGTTCTTACTTATTACAATGCAAGCCCTGAGGGAAATATTTATCCACTGTCTCTAAGACTGAATTATTGAGATGCCCTGGTCCTTATGGGTTCACACTCCTTTCTGCCTACTACAGCTTTTTGGAGAAATATCTTTCCCGTCTTGGCCTCTCCAATATTGTCACCTTCCTCTCTCCTGTGAGATTGGAGAAGGTAAGACAAAAAAAAGAGGGTGAAGATATCCCTTTGAGAAAGAATGACAGAAGTGATTGTGTGTGTTTTATAGAAATGATGAGATTCCAGTATTGTGAGTTGAGTTGAAGCATACCAGACGTGGCAAGTTCTGTAATGCTCATCTGAGGATGTCCAGACAGGTTTTTTCTGCCTCCAGCGCAAACTGTTGTTTTACGGCAGGAAAGAAAGATAGTAAGTAAAGATATTTCAAACACTACTCATGAAAGGGTGTGAGAAAAAAAGAAAGAATGAAACGAATGTTTTAGCATATAAACAAAGACATCAGGGGTGCCTAGTTCTAGTCCTTGAGGGATGCAGTACAGCAGAGCTTGGCGATTTCTCTCATCTAACGCGCCTACTAAACCTGATAATTAACTTGAGGGTTGAATCCGGTGTCTTTGAGCAGGGAAATCATCAAACTGTGCTGGACTCCAGCCCTCTAGAAAGTACATGAGCTGAAAAATCTAAGCAAACCCTCCCATCATTACCACCTGGCACCTCATATCTCTCAATGCGGCTTTCAGCTATCCCAAAGGTGTCATATCGTGACCTCATTGTTATGAGGTTCTATCTGGCATTTTGGTCAAAAAGGAGTTAACCACATAAACTTCATCACTGGGGGATATTTTATTCTCATGTGGTGTTATTTTTGGTGTAATATTTGAAGAAAATTAAAAAAAAAAAGTTATATCTCCAAAGTCACAGATAAACTTGGTTTTATAAGGTTCTATCTGCTAGCCAATCATCATCCAGGATGAATATGCAACATAGGCCAATCAATTTCCAGGTTCTATTTACGTGCTGTCAGAAGAGAGCAGACTCGAAACCTCAGTATGGCAAGCCTATACCTATAGAAAACACAATAGGTCTTGGTCTACCGTACTCAGCGGTCTTACGATGTGTAAACGTTGTGGCACATTAGAAAGTCTTCAGTGCAGCAGAAAGCTAATATTGTAGATAATATCAGATAACATTAGCATTAAATAGCAGCTAGCAGACTTCATGAGAGTTTAAAAGACGTGTGTGTGTTGGGCAAAAATATGTATTGTATATTCTAATGTATTTTAATATAATATTGTTAATAGTGTTAAATGTTTAAGGTATATTTTCAGTAAATTTAGGAACAACTTCTGATTTTCAAAAGTGAAATATGTTGCATTTTAGATTTTAGAGAATACATTAAAAAAATGTAACCTATTGAAAAGTATATCTAATCATAATGTGGTCTTAACAGGCTTAAAAATGTATTTCTCTGCTGACTTTCACAATTTATTAGAAATGTATTAAGATTGAGGGATGGATTAATGAGAAACAGCTAGTTAGAACCTTATAAAACCAAACAGTATTTAATAATAAGGTTCTGTGTTTGGCCACTGTTCCAAAATCCAATTTATAATTGTCTCAGAATTTTGATAATATAAATTTTAAGTAACCATAAAGTGTAGGCCTCGTTGATCTGTAAATGTAGATTTCAGAGTTTTGCTAGCTAGAATCTCAAAACGACTCTTCACCCAGATGGAACCTTATAATACTAAGGTCATGATATGTTTTCCTGAAAAGGAAGAAAAAATAGTAGATAGGATCCCATCCCCTGCCACAACATTGCACACTGTGTGGCTTCTGAGACAGCTCATGTCCTTACTCACCCACTGGGCACAGCCAACATTAGCTTGGAGCGAGCCGATAGGCCTACCAGCTCATTACGAGTGCAGAGGGAGGGAAGTGAGAAGGGGTTTCTTTTCCTTTCTTGCCCCCACCCATCTCTTCGGTATCAGGACACAGCAAGACAGGGGAGTGGCATCTCTTGAAGCACTGGGGTGATATAGTACACTGTAAGAAGGCAGGTACTGGCTATGCACTTAGAACCACGACACAGAGATAAAACGAGCGAGAAGGCCTGTAAGGAGTAAGGGTAGAGACTGGACAGAAATCATGGACAAGGGTGTGTGTTTGTGTGTCAGTGTCAGGTCCAATAAGGACAGTAAGATACTGAAAACTAGGCCAATACATGCAGCAGCAAACTGTTCTGAAGCAAAGCCATATGGAATAGAACTGCTACACGATCTGAAATGCCAGATAAAAAAGACACAGAGCAACGTCAATTTGTTCATATAAAAGAAGTGGAGGAACAATTGAAGTCAATTGGAACAGCTGAATCACACATGATGCACCAAACATCAGTGGCACCCTCCAAGCTTTCATACTCCACCAAACCACAAAAATCCTACCAAACACTGTTCAAATTTCTGTTTCACTTACTGTAACTGTAACTCGCAGTGTCGAGCCATTTAGTTCCAAGAAGCAAGCTCTATTCAATCCAGATCCAAGTGAAGTACCTCTTATGTAAACTTTCCACTTAGTTGTTACTTCTCAATCAAGTCTATTAATCAGAGAGCTAAATATAGGCTGAATTTACTTCATGCAGTTAAGGGAGCCATTAAGCGCTGAGCAACCCTAGCTGTCATTTTTAAAACTCGCTGAAAGCAGCCCCCTCCACCTGTTTCTGCAAGTGTGAAAAAGATCAGCACCGCTCCTCAACCTTCATGATATATCTGTCAAACCCCATAGGGCTACATCAGAGGCACATGGGTGAAGACAAAAAAAAAGGGAGATTAGCCTGGAGGGTGCCTCACTACACTGTCAAAGGAACACCCCACCCCACCACCAAGGCTTGTTCTAACAGCCCCGTCATGCCATTCCAAGGACATTACAGCTGTTAGCAAAGCACCACTAAACCAAAGAGGCAGGGCTGTGGGGTTTAGAGAAAACATGCTCTGTGGTGAAAGCTGATTAAAAACTAATAAATAAAATATAGATGACTTTACTTCTGAGCAGTCGTCTTTAGAGCCACCTTAAAAACAAGAGACATTCTTATATAAACCATGACAAATGGGGTAGCCTTACTAACTTGGGCTGACCTTATTTCCCTTTATGTATATAATGGCAAGACCTTGCAGATATCTCAGAATGTAAAACACTATTTTCAGCGGATTAGACATAACAGATTTTAAACGTTGTCCAGTATAGAGAAAGCTGCAAGTACGGTTGGATGATAAGAGCCAAAAAGACATCAATTTTGTAAGATAAAACTTGAATGCGCTTGGTTTTGAGTTTATCTTAGATTTTGTAGTCCCAACAAATCAACTAAAGTGTGCAAACTACTAAAATTAACTTTAAACTTTAACCTAACCGCCCCGGCATCATCGCATCTTTCGTATTGCCCTATAGTTAAGGTTAAAAAATAATCAGTACACTGTTTTAAGTTGTAGCACACCAAGCTAAAGTGACAAGCTTGCTATTAGCTAACGAGATGTATATGCTCATCGCTTTAGCAATTGTTTTTGGTATCACTTATTTCTTTAACTTGCTTAATAAAGACACTTACACACAGTGCAACCAAGTTAGATTGGGTCGCTATCAATCTTGGGAGCTAGAGCGTCACGTCACTCACGTTACCCTATCCCCGGTCATTAAAGTTTTATGACAACGGCAATTTAATTTGGTCTAAGAATAGTATTCATAATAATGAACAACAGCCGCAGCAAAAACATCATAATTATTATTTATTTATTTGGTCCAGAGGGGCATCTCTGCAAATTTTCAGTGGCTCAAGCCACTGTAGCCACCCCCTTGTGTGCCTGACTTACCATGGCACAGGTGGTCTTTTATGATATAGAATGTTTAATACAGCAAGCCCTAGTATTAAGGGGGGAAAGAAATATTTAGACAAGAGCATATTTTCAAGTATTTTAATACAAACTTAATAAACTATCAGTCCCTCTTAACATGTAAGACACTGACTCAATACTTTTGTTATACCGTGTGTTTTTATCAAGTATTGCACAATGTAGGTACAAAATTAATATACGATTACATCTTGTCCATAATATAGCAAAAATCTTAACTTTTAACAGAAAATACAACTCTTATGTTTCTTTTTTTTTTTTTCCCCAAAGAGCAAACATTCTTAAATCCCACCACTATGGAATATTCTGTACACAATCCTTAGAATAGTCAATGTTTTTAAAGATGGATTCATTTTACAATTTTAATAAAAAAAGAAATAACACAAAAGCTGCTGCAGCCATCACAGATCACTGGAGTAGTAAAAAGATATAAATGCAATACCATGTCGTAGAAACAATATATACTCTGATATTTTACAAACTCTGTACTAAATTAAATTATACAATTAGAAAAAAGACCAGGAAATTCCACTTAGTATTTATGCCAATCCTTTGAAAATTGGCTGTCCAGCGATATCTTAAATACTGTAAGAGGCCATGACTTGGGTTTTAATTCCTCATAGAGTTATCTTAAAACAGTCAATAAAAAATATTTTTGTGCTTGGTTGGCAAAAGAAAAACAATATAATGTCGAGTTTAGGTAACCAAGCTTGGACATGTAGTACTACAAGCTTCATCATAAAAAAATTAAAATAAAAACTCAAGGGGGCAAAGTAGTTCACCCTCGGGCTCATGCTCTTTGACTTGTACACTGGGACTGTACAGTTAATGTGTGTAAGCTTTTCCTTTTTTCTATTTTTTTCCCCCTCTTTCTCAAAATTTTAGAAAATAAGCACCCCCACCCCATCCCCTGTCACATATCTCTGGTCATTTTAGTAGCATCTTTGTTTCCTAGTTTGCCATTACTGGCTGGAATTGCTGGTTAGAATACTGCATGTTGCTCAAGCTGAAGTTCAGGCCATCCATCAGGGATTTTTCGTTCAGGCCCCCATAGGTGGCGAACACGTCAAAGGCATTACTATATTGAAGAGGGCTGAGACTCAGGCTAAGGGAACTCTCTCCAGGGAACATTGCACTTGGGCTGCCCTGGCCCTGGAGGCTGGGGAACACAAACTCCTTGGCATTAGGGGACAGAGCTGAGGTCTTCTGCTGTTGTCCGCTCAAGCCAAGGCCATAGAGCGAATGCATCGACGTGGAGATGGCTTTCTGCTTCAGGAGGTTGTTCACATTCAGACCCAGGTTGGTGGGGGAGCTCCGCGCCACCTTGCTGCCATTGCGGCCACTACTCTTCATCTTGGTGGAGCCGAATTTGGTGGCGGCAAAAGTGGCAGTGGTGAAGGTTAAAGGCTGGGTGGAGCGGGGCATGAAAGTGGGGCTGACAGCAGCCGATTGGCCGAAGGGAGGGGACGGTGAGCTGGATGTGGGTGAAGGTCCAACAGGCTCAGTGATCGGCATGAAGACCTGGGCCTCTGGGTTAAAGCTGTTCTTGATCTCCTTATCCAACTCCAGACCATTCTCGTTGCTATCATCCACATATAGCACCTTGACAGGTCCCTTTTCCCCAATCTGATAAGACACCTCAAAAGGATCGATCCAAACACTGAGATCCTGAGGCAGGTTGTTGCGGACATCTTCGATGTCCAACCCACTCTCTTTGGCTGCTTGCTCAACGACTGGGTCCACTTTCTCCCCAACGTGTATGCAGCGGAACCCAGACCCCTTGTATGGCTTTTCCGGGTACCAGTGTCCCTCGTACTTCTGTTTCAGCTGCCGCTCCAGCTCCTCGCCGAAAATGTTGACACGACGCCGCGGCAGCTTATTGTACAAGTAAGAAATTATAAAGTTGAGTGCTACTTGGATTTCAAGCTGCATAGCTGCTGAACTGGCCGGGTGCAAAATATTCGTATTTCCAGATGCCGTTAGAAATCTCTCGTGGTATCAAGACTTGCACAAAACAAGGGTCAGCTGGAGCCAGGCAAAGAAACACAAAGTGCTGGTTGCAGAGGAAATGTCTCCTTCCACAGATGAGTGATGCAGTTCCTTTAGAGAAGCAAAGAGAACCACGTTAAAAAGCAGAAAGTACAATCACAATTTTGCCAAGAGTCATTCTCACGTGGCCTTGTGTGTTTAACATTAGCACTTCATGATTAACCATCTGAAAACTGGTTTCATCTGACTAATCTCAAGAGGGGGGAGGGGGAGCAATTTAATACAGAAATGTGTTGAAATTATGATCTAAAAGTCTCTTTTCTGGTAGACATCATATGTAACCGACTCCATTAAAGTCCTTCAAACGTTGATTATTCGTTTCAACTGATCATTTACATGCATCTAGGTGTGTACACGCATAACTCAAAAATAGCACTACGCACCAACAAAGAGTAATGATTAGAAACATGTCTGGTTGCAACGTTACTTTTTTTCCCCCCGTGGTTAAATTTAGGGCAGAACCTGTTCATAATCGTTGGCAACAGTTTGCGCTTAAGGCAGAAAAAAGAAAAGAAAAGAAACAGACAGCCCTGTCGACGTCAGCCTGCGTGCTATAAGCGGTTCGGCGTCAGAGACACGCAGCTCTCGACGGGCTGATCGCGTTACATAATAACCTTCCGCTACAGCCCATACCGCTGTAACCAACCTAACCGAGTCCTGACCGTCGATCTCACCGATTTTTGGGGTTTGTTTCTAGAAGATGCGCTCTGCGGTGCTTAGAAGTAGGTTGATATGAAAAGTGCTAGAATGTTAAAAAAGGTTTCAGCATGCTGTAAGCACACAAGTACAGTTACGACTGCGGCGAAGCGGTCCGAAATAGATCCTAGTTTATAAGAGGCATGCACGAGAGATTAGTGATGTTTCTAGAAAATGTAGCGAAAAGAAATTCCCTTACAATGTTGCGAACACCTATTAAAAACAACAATTCAGGCCATTGCATTTCATTCCCTACACCTTTTAGTCTTTAATAGTGCGGTAACCATCTAATTAATGGTGTAAAGCATGTAGCCTGCGTACAAATGCAATGCTTCCTCTTAACGCATTCTATTCTATAAAGGAGCATTCTATTCTACAAAGGAGCATTCTATTCTACAAAGGAGCATTCTATTCTACAAAGGAGGAGCATTCTATTCTATTAAGGAGCATTCTATTCTACAAAGGAGGAGCATTCTATTCTACAAAGGAGGAGCATTCTATTCTACAAAGGAGCATTCTATTCTATTAAGATGATACTACACAAAGGCAGCAAGCGGTTTTAATGCCATAATACGAATAACCCATTTACTACCCGCTAATAACGCCTCGCGGTAACCTCCTATTCGGCGGTTATAAAGGAGTAATTCCGTGATTAAACTAACGATTATAAGGCTGCGGTTCAGAGTTTTACTACAGTTAGCAACCCCTCCCAGATACTGAAACCTCTCGCCGACTGACGCAGTAAGTTAACTGGATATTGAAGTTCTCTCAATATCTATAATGCAATATTAGACTGCATTTTTGCACGATAACAAATTAACCGCAGGACAACATACGCAATGCAAAATACGAAAGAGCGTAAAGTTAAAAAAAAAAAAAAAGAAGAGCTACTTACTTTCGTAAAAAAAAAAAAAAAAAAAAGATTCGCAGTAGTTGAAGTACAGTTAACTAGTGCAAATAGAAAACTGTAGATATAAATACTTTTCACATTAAGCAAGTTAACATTTATATATAAAATAAAATAAAAAGGGTATTCCAGTTTGTAGACGTTAATTTAGCTTCCGTTTAACCTTCTTAAAAGCGCCTTTCCACCCCGATTACCTGGGTGTTTTTTACAACTTCGTCTCCGACTGCTTGTCATCCTCCTGTATTTATAGTTTTCCTCCGCCATGGACACGAGGTGGGCTGTGATGCGGTTTCAAAGGTCAAAACAATACGAACGCCGTATTCGAGCATGTGATTGGTCCTACGCGGGGGATAAACCCGCCCCCAGTGTGACGATCCTTTGGCTTATTGGTACATTTCGCTGTCAAACAAAATGCGCCCCATTTCATTTCACGGGGTTTTGCCCGTTAAAGGGACTTGACGTCACACGTTACCTAGTTCCACTTAACGGTTCTAAGTGGAAAGTTGGACCAGTTTCGCAAACAAGACTGTTAAATAAATATTTTAAAAGGATTCTAGCTCATCGGCGAAAAAAAAAAAAAGGTTACGGGTGCCTAGTAGATGGTCGTTACTAAATAAAGTCTTGAAGTATTTTTGGTCTGTCAGAAAACTCAAATAGTTTTAATAGCCACTGGAAGATTAGAAAGCTCTCCCAGTATGGCACCAGTTCTTCTTCTCCCAAAAGTCTCGAAGTAATAGATTGCTTATTTGTCTTCACGTTAGTGAAACTGCACAAGAGAAGGGTGTTGGGTTTTTTTGTGCATCTTTACAAGCACTTGTAAAGGTTTTCTATGAGTTTTACCCGTGTGCACGTGGGTTGGGAGCTGTGGGAGAGCCTCTGCGGAGAGATACAGTGACAGTGGGGCGGAGCTCCGGCACCGCACGTCAGCAGGGAGAAAAAATAGAAACGCTGATTGGCTTAAAAACGGACCGGAGCTTCTCGTGAATGGTGTATCTATAGAAAAAAAGAAAAGAAAAACCAGCTGTGTCTCAATCCGCATGCTATGACTTGACACATTAACTATGTCCTATTATACCACAGCGATGTTGAATTCTCGATTGATGTTGATTAATTTCCTATAACAGCACGGCTCTGACAGCAGCGCCGACTGAGAGGTTCATTAAATTTTTAATGTTGTGTACTTAAGGGAAATTACGTAAAAAAAAAATAAAAAAAATGCACGTGTTGTGAACAGTAGTGCTTTCAGTGCTACCTGACGTTATCTACACTCCATTAACAGGTGCGGTCTTGAAACTGAGAAGAACTCTCTGTCATTGGCAGCCATGTCGGTTCTGTTCGTTATCTGCTGCAAGTCCTCCTCTTAGAATAGAATAGAAAGCTCCATATACATATACAGTACAGTACAGTACCTTTATTGTCACATATACATATACAAGTACAGTGAAATTTGATTCTTCACATATCCCAGCATGTTGGTAAACTGGGGTCAAAGCGCAAGGTCAGCCATGATACAGCGCCCCTGGAGCAGGGCGGGTTAAGGGCCTTGCTCAAGGGCCCAACAGTGGCAGCTTGGTGGAGCTGAGGTTTGAACCCACGACCTTCTGATCA
>JAOUQW010000023.1:14826470-14837170 GCA_028565825.1 Olivaichthys viedmensis | reverse complement strand
ACCCTGCGCTCTGACCCCAGCTTACCAACATGCTGGGATATGCGAAGAATCAATTTCACTGTACTGTACTTGTACTTATATGTGACAATAAAGGAGCTTTCTATTCTATTCTATTTCTATCTTATCATTTGATGTCAGTTGCATTTCTTCAAAACACTGATTGCAACACCTGAGAACTGACAAACGGTAGGGTTGCTGGAGGGTTACAGACAAGATAACAAGAGTTACCACGGTTTACAGGTTGCAACCAGCAAAACAAGAATTAAAATTAAAATGCATTTCAGGTGGTTTAAATGAGTCTCATATGTAAACTTCATGTAAAATATTTATGCAGTTATAATATGAGTTCTTTTGCATTTCCTTTTGATAAACGCATAAGAAGGTTAGGACAAATCCTATTGCTCAATAGCAAAGGCATGTTGAGGCATGCCTTGAGCATTTCAGATGCAACATAACCTTTAAAGATTATGTGAAAGCAAATATTGGAAAGTATGTGAAATTAGATTAAGGGTTTAGAACTTGTATAGCATATAATAGCAAACTGCAATCCCAAAAATAATGTTGCCTGAAACATAATGGAGACTGAATAGTGTATTTTAGTTCAGGGTGGCTAAGCATTTGTATCACAAAGCATTAACAATAACATAATCAATATAGTCAAAATCTGACTGATAATGTGACTCTTTTCTGATACAGAGTGTGAGAGAGAAGGAAGAAGAAGGAAGAAGGGAGAGAGAAAGAATATAATAGATGGATGGTGTCTCATACCATCCCTGTCTGCTTATGAGCTCATCTGTAGCCGACTCACTTCTACATTGTATGTAGTTGCTCGCAAACAGAAACCATGACCAGCTACGACCATCCAACCTGCCACTAAAGGATTTCTTATTAAAAGATTGGTAAGTCCATTTTTCCAGTAGAACATGATCAAATATAAGGAGAATGAGTATTACCGGTACCTCAAATATTTTGTAAATGGTCAGGTTGAATATTTAGGTCATGCCCTATTCTAATGCTCTCACATGCCATTTGTCCAGACCAGTTGGAAGGCAGTGAAGTATTATGGCCAGTATCATAAATGCTACTAACTGCTCCTTAATGTGATCTGATAAATGCTACTAAATGGCTAATATTACCCAGCTAACATTAGCTTGAGTTTGTGTCCAATGTAGCTAAATGGGGAATCCACACAGTCAAACTGAAATGGAATGAATATATTTTGAATGTGTAATTAGTGCCCAGGAGTGTATTTATGGGACAAGATGGTAAATTGTGAATGAAATGATCTTCTACTCAGCAGAACAAAAATACCAAATGCCAAAAAAAAAAGGCAACTGGCAAAGCAAACACATGCTCACCCAGAATATCTGCATTCTGTGGCGCATCCTGCACAGATGTTTACAGATGGGCCAGTGTGAGGATGGCACAATGCCCAGTCACTCTCTCTCTCTCTCACACACACACACACACATACACGTATACACACACTACTGCTGTGGCAAAAAGCACACATGTATGGCAGTGGATACACCTTCAGTCCCATATGGTCTCCTTTATGTTTTTGTTTTTTCAGCACTGTATGAATTAAAGGTTCACAGCACACACACACAGGTCTGTCATGTCATAGTATCAAACTCACACTGATTCAATGAGATTTATTTCTAATTCTAGATGCCAAATCTGGCACAGTATAGGATAGGAATGCACTACACAGATAATAAAATCTTTACACCAGACAACTTGTCCTGTTGGTGGATTTCACTATTGTGTTGACATAGTGCTTTAACTGTACGGTGTACTTTCAGGTTACTACAGCTGCATTCTAGTCCAAGACAAGCAGTAAAATAACAGTCTGAGATTGACATAATGAAAAAGGCCCTTTTAAATTTCCAAATTCAAGTGAAATGTACTGAACTGAACCAATGGTCTCAATGTGAAACTTCTTATTTGGTTTACTGATTTGCTGCCTTTTCTCTCAGAATCTTTTAAGGTTCTTGGGTTATTTGAATGAACAAAAGACAATTAGTCATTAATATATTACTATTTAATAGATATTGGATGCTGCAGTGTCAGATTTGAATCCCTTCATGATACACATAGACCCACGGGTTTTGATAAAAGGATGATATAAACATGGCATAAACAGTCATACTTCGAGAACTAATTCGTTGACAGTTCTTTCCAAATCTCCCAATTAAAAAAGGTCTTGTGTAACAACAAACGAAGCATAGCGCTTAGAGAGACAAGATGTAGA
Organism: Olivaichthys viedmensis; assembly: GCA_028565825.1. Classification (NCBI taxonomy): domain Eukaryota; kingdom Metazoa; phylum Chordata; class Actinopteri; order Siluriformes; family Diplomystidae; genus Olivaichthys; species Olivaichthys viedmensis. The sequence continues at coordinate 14,834,916 of JAOUQW010000023.1, read as the reverse complement.
ACGCCCTTTCTTTTCAGGGAGTGGATGAAAAGCTGATCATTTTCATTACATGTCAGCATTAAGTACAGCTACTCAACCCCAACTTGTGAGCTATGTCTGCATTTGCAAAACCTGTTTTCCATTTTTTCAGTTAATGCATGATCAAATCTAAAGTGCACCACCCAAACCAAATGGCAGAGACTACATGGACAACAGCATGTGCCTACATTCACCACCCAACCAAAACACAGATGCTCTGGAGAATTGCTGTCTTTAACAGTCTGGACCAAAGATTACAAAATGTAGTTCAAGCTAAAGTGATTTTTCACATCTGGAGCTGGTCTGGTTTTGTAATTAATAAGTATAATGCAGTTATTTTTTTACACAAATAACACATCAGTCTTACAAAACTGGAACTGAAAGAACTGGAGCAAACATATAATGATGTTCGATTCCATTAATATGTTCATAACTGGTGAATATCATAACTGGTGAAAATAGGTTAAACTGTTAACAGTCTTTTAAATTTCCTGTGAAATTCTATCATATGCCCAGACCTAAGACTTGTAGTAAGATGCTTCTGTGAATTGTGAAACCCTAGTGAACAGCATAAATATAAGTCATTCAGGTAGGCAGAACCCTGCTGGGAAAGGAAATGGCCATTTCAGCCATTCTGCTACACTGCTTTGGAAAATGATAACCGTAGTCCTCTACCTTCTGACCCCTTGGATCCAGAACTTTCAAAGTTTCGTCTACAGAGACCAGCAAGGCCATACATTCCAAGTGAGTTCTGAAAGCCAGGTAGCCCTTTAATAATTTGCGGCATTGATGCAGTCCAGAGAAAGTGTCCAGAGACATTGCCTACAAAATCTTCACATCACTTGACAGAAGTTTGCTGAGCTCATTCACAGATGAAAGGGCTTTGATAAAGCCTGTTATTGTAGACTGGAGAAGTTCATGCAACCATTCAATCCTAAGCAGTCTCCAGAAACACAAACTCCAGGCACACAGCTCTCCGGCCTGTTAGGCAGTAGTGATGTCAGAGGCACCATGGCAACTATTTATACAGATCACTTCGCCTTGCTCATTTTTTCCCCTTTCATTGTATAGGTGACATTCAAGTGCAGTTTCCTCTCATTGCAATGCATCGGGTCTGGCTGCTTCAGTGCTTATCATGCGTAAGGAGGGTAACCTGATCACCTGAAGCACCAAGCAGGGCCAGAGGTTATGAGGATGGGCGGATGCAAAATCCGGGGGAGGGGATGTTAAGTCAGTGGAAAGGGAAGAAGGCTGCGTCACTCCTATACATTTCACTCATCAATTATAAATGGGCTTTTTTGTTCTGGTGAATTTGTCATGTCACTTGAAGGTGCTTATTGAAGGCTCAAGGCAATGCAGATAACAGCAGGGAATACAGCAGACGCTTATAAATTTCCAGCTTCTTCCTGATAATTTAAGGCTTAGCAATGAATGAGCTCAATCACCATGGTGATAGGTGGTCAAAACCAAATGCATGGTGAAAAAGCAACCCAGTAATTTCTGTCTATGTAGCATCCTTACAACTAAAATTGCTCCTAGCCCCAAACTTGTTTGTGACATAAGTTGATTTGCAAGTGTGACATGATGTTGATCTGACCTTTGTTATAGAGAAGGACACTCACAAATACCTTAAATGTACAGTAAAATGTTGTACTTTTGTATTTTGCTCATCAATGTCATGTTACTAGCTTGCTGATACTTGTATGGCTGGCTACCTGGCTTGCCATGACATTCTAATAGGCTATTATTTCAACCAATTTAGAAAATAAAAGCCTTTTTCAATGAGGCTTCTGATTGCTACACCACTTAATATTCTTTTCCTTCAATTGATTTTCTTTCCATCATGTCATTATTTTGAGAAAAGCAGTCACTAAAAGCATTCTGCATTAGCAGCTTGAACACAACAACAATATGGAAAACCTTCCAGACTTATTATACTGTCTCTGTGTGAAGCTCTCAAACCTTATTGATTGCTGGGTAAATTCACATAGATTTATCATGGACATGCATATTACATAATATGACAGCCATTAATAGTACATGGACTCCATTAGGAATAGTAAACACCCCCACACCCTGGTAACTTAACGAAGTAGTGTTGCTTGGTGATCATTAGCAGGCTTTGTGAAAGCTTGTAGGATTGAGGAGAGGTTAAAACCAATGGACCATTTCATCGACTCACTTGTAATCCACAAGGTTTTGTTGTTGTTTAATCAGAAAATATGACAGCAGGCAGGAGGTGGATGGTGGATTGAGAGCATGCTGTATAAAAGCTTTTACTTGCAATATATTCTTGTATACTGCAAAATCATATGCAATTACACAATATTTTGGCAAGAATATTTATTGGCAGCTGGCTACTTACAACTTGTGTAAAAATAGTAAAACAGAATTTTACAGCCTGGTTAAATTGATTAGCAAATGCTATATACCATGTGTACATTGACTCCATTGAGGGACACATGTCTGCTCCATTAGTTACAAACCCGCACCACAAATTTGTTCACTGATTTGATTCCCTTTTTTAACAAGAGGAGAGCTCATTTGTGAAATCAAATATAATTGTAAAGTATTTACACACTATAGTACTATTTTTGGCAAGGATGTGCAGTGCCAGATGAAACATACTGATTTTATTGAAACTAACTAGTAGCTATGAGTATTTTGCTCAAGTTTAATTGCAATGCTCAAAACTAGCAAGGCGTGAATAATGCTCTATAGGGCCTAAATAAAAACAAAGACATGAAGATTAACAAAACTTATTCCAACTTTCTAAAGTTATCACTATATTTTTCTTCTAGCCAGCTTCTGTTGTTTTGTGATAGTATTTTGATATCTGCATGGCTGCATGGCTCCACTGAAACACACTCATCTGGAAGTCATGTCATGGATGTAGGTCAGGGCATCTTGTTACAGACTAGTAAATGCACTCTGTACTCTGTAAGAGAATCATGCAGGCAAATTCTAAACAATCCTGAGTTCTAGATCATTTCTATTAATGCCAAACTTTTTAAACTTTTGGATGATTTAGGAATTTTCTGTAACATATATTAGGAAGCACTAAAGTTATTCTTTGTTCATTGAAGGCCATCTTTTCCTGGTGTTTGTTAATGTAGACTGAAAAAGCTTTGAATGCTGTCATATGCTCTTGAGCCAAACAAAAACAGTTTTATGAATGGAATGACTTCAGGCAGAGGATACACTAGAAAAGAATGAGGGTTAGGGAGAATAAAGAAAAAGCGGGTGCAAGCGAGAGAACAGGGAGAATGGAAAATTGAAGCACGTCAGCCAAGGGTCAGTTTGAAAGAACTTCTCTGGAACATATCAGAGTGGGAGCTCTCTCTTGTGTTTGCAGTGCAGAGCACTGCTCAGACAAGGCAAGTTATGGCACATAGATGCAATGGAATGTCTGCTTAACAGATGCAGCTACAAAACCAGAGAAGGAAAAAGTCTTCTTATAATCTTCTTCTAAAAAAGTCTTGGTGAATAAAGGAAAATAATGGCTTGTTAGAATCTGATGTCAGACTTTTTCACCATGATATGACCATTCTACAAGAAAGCGTCTAGCAGTTCTAAACAATTTTGAGAAATTAATGAGAATTTTGTGTGTTATTTGAGTATAAGCCTTAAAAGTTCCTAACTTTTTAATTTAAATGTACTGTAAGAAATGTTCACTGAAATGTGCTGGAGTGTCTTCCATACTTAATTTAGCTAACAATGTTATGTCTGCCACACCTTTTGTGGTGGTATAATCATAGCAATTTATAAAGGCATGAAACATTGTTTAAACAGTCTGTAAAACACACACAAAAATGTGTTTTTAGCATACTGGGGACTTTGGTGCCATATTAATATGGATTGAAGTGATAATTATATTGTCACATTATATTGCATATTGCAGCCGGTGCAAAACAAATCACACTTCGGCATGCATTCAAGGTCTTTTACTCTAAATAACTTAACATCCGGTAACTTCAATAAACCATCACTGCCATTAGTACTTTTACAATATTTTAAGAGATATGCAGCAATGATTCCAGTCACCTACTGACACAATGGTTCAAGTGGTTTCTAGGATAAAATCAGGCAGAAGAAGATAGAGACTACAGCAGCCAACAAACCCTTAAAAGCTCTCCAACTGCAATCTGGCCCATTATTTTGCCAGAGCTGGACCTATTGGGTTTTGTAATTACAGTTTGGGGACAATGTCAAAGCTGGTTTTGGCTTTAAAAGGAGGTGCCTGAATGGGAATTGTCGCCTTTGTTAAAGAATGGAAGCCTTGTTTAAAGCCATGGCCATGGAAAAGAGCCGCAGTGGAAGAGGAGTCCCTCGCTCTTTTATGCGTAGTTGATTAGCAGCTGGAGGAAGTAGAGAATGCAAAGAGCTGAGACAAAAACCCAACACTCAGAGCCTTGACCACAGTAAGAGCAAAAAGAAGTGTACAGAAGGGCACTGCATCAGAGACTACAGCAGTTTGAGGTCAGATTGAAAAACTGGGGAGAGAGATACAGGAACACTATGGTAATGTAATCAGATTGTCGGTGTGATCCGTTCTGACGCTATGATGTCCACTCAGGGGATTTTGAAGAAAGAACGCCCACAGCAGCCATTTGTAGGGTAAAAAATCATTTACTTCAAAGAGCCATTTTAAACTGTCTTTAATAAAGGAACCGACTGATGGACACTTTGTTCCCGAGATTTTTTTAATGCCGTTATTACGCTGAATGGAAAAAATGGTGGTGGTTTTACCTATAAATGTAGGTCAATATATGTACGGAACATAATATTACATTTTGTAATAGTACACTCTACCTAAGAGGAATAAAACAGCCAAACATAGTGCTGCAGCAAGTAAGAGTATGAGTATGGATTTGCCTGTTATCTGACCTCCGCTATGGGCACTACCCGAAAAGAAGGGACAAGCCTAAATAAAGAGACTTTGATTACATCCACCCACCTCTAACTCCCATGTGTTACAGTTGCTTTTAAATTTCATCAACACAGCTGTAGCTGCTACTCTACTGTAGTTCTGGTTCACTGAGGGGAAAGTCATAATCTTCACTGTCATTATTTTACCTACATAGCTCCCCCATCTCTCTCTCTCTCTCTTGCTCATGATTTCGCACCTAATCCACTGATCACATTCAGCAACCAGTTCAATGACCTTCTCTCACCGGCATGAAGTGATGTGACGTCAAACATGGCAATCACTTTACAAATGCAAGAAACACAGCTTCTGCTACACCCTCTGCTATTCATCTTGACACGTGGAAGAGCGGCCTACTGAGTATAAAAACCTGAAAGTGCTTTGAAGGGTCCACATCACAAGGGAGAAAGCTGAGGAGGCCAAGGCTTTTTATACTGCCTTGCAGTCTAACAAGAGAGAACTGTACACTGGCTCTGAGAGGAAGGGAGGGAGGCGGTGCGAGGAAAGAATGAAGCACTAAATAATACACTATCTCAAGGACAGTGAGCCGGGGACCGCTGCCAAGCCTTTCCCCTGATAAGAAAGCAAATGCAATCAATACACAAGCCGCGCCTAAAAATACTATGGAAGCAGGCACCCAAGTGAAATATAAGGCTTGAAGTAGAAGGGAGGAACAAGCAGGCTGAAAAAATTAAATAAAAACAGGAGTACAGGAGCCTTGTATGATCTGTAAGAAAAGTCTTATGTTACACAGCTAATGCTCTTGAGGAGTAGGACAGGCACCTTCATGCAAAAGCTGTTGAAATCCATTTAAATTAGAAAGTGTAGCTTCCTGCAAACCAGTTATTTAATAATATCTTTAATATTCTACCATCTACCACCAAATGTCATTAAGAGCCAGTGGATAGCACTTGTTATAGATTCATGAAGTCATGGAAAAGCAATATAATAATGGTGGCTGTATTGGTTTATGCCGTTTTTCCACCAGACGGTGCGGCACGGCACGGCTCGGCTCGGCAAATTACCCATAATCCTCCACGTTGACGCTATTTCCACTGCCAAGCAAGCCGTGCCGTACCTAAGTACCTGTGCTAAATTTTGTTACCCTTCTTGCCCAAATACTAGTGAGCCAAGCTAGTGGGTGGAGATAAAAAGATCATCAAGTGGTCAAACGTGACCGTCACAGAATCGTCTCTGACTGAAAGCACTTAGTGTAGTGACTGTCTGACAAAGTTTCTTACTCTTTTCAAAAGTGCTTTTTCTGGTCGGATTTAAGAGGCAACATCACAGTTTTAAATAGCAATTTAATGTTTCATTTTCATTTTTATTTATTTTCCTACAGTAATGTTTCCATATCGCTGTTTAGATTGATCTTACATTTCTTCCCCGTGAGCCAGTAAATCCACCATCTTTTAGTAAGGACAAATTCCAAATGGCTTCCTGTTCACTTTGTTTGCGCCCTACATAGGGTGTAAGATAATGGAGCTGAACGCCCTATCTAGTGCCCTCATGCTTAGTGTAGAATGAAATTTGAGCACAACTACTTGTGCTCAAATTTCATTCTACACTAAGCAAGAGGTAAAAATGACGTGTGTCATTTTCCACTCAAACATTTCTGTATTTTCACTAAAGATTAAAGTATTGGCACCCCTGGTTGTGGTTGGGAGTGCGGGCAGCCATTAGAGTGATGTGACAGTTAACCCCTGATATGGGATCTCTGAGCCAGCCGACATGAAGGAAGTAAGCTTCTGTCTGCATGCTAAACTGCATGCTAAGTCCTCTGTCTCTGATGGGTGAGAGATATGAGGCCACCCTGACATAGCAATAGTGTTGGGTACTTGAAATTAGGTCATATTGCTTATGACCTAATTACTCTTATGTATTGCTTTTCATTTGAGCCCAGTGTAATTTGTAGATCCTCGTAGAAAGTTGATTTCCTTGATTAAAGTTGAGTTCCAGGGATGATTGACAGATCTCCATTTTGTTGTTCTATTTGAAAGCTCAGAAAATATGAATTCAGTGGAAATGAAGATGTACTGTAAGTCTCCTGCAGTAATTAATTTTCCATTTGCAATTTATTGTCATCAAGAGTCTAGTCTAAGAACCAGCATAGAGACATTATCCCCTATAGCTCCTGACATATAGTCTAACCCTGACGCCACTGCCTCAACACAGATATGGAGACAAATTGGATTTCTATTATGATAGCCCCATACCTTGACGCGTCCTGGTTATTAACTCTGTTTAAAGATTCATTTAAGCATCATCAGTGATGACTAGCATTGATCCCGGTTAAAAACAGCTGCACATTACCACCGATTGTCACCTGCACACACAAACAACAATGCCGTCAACCATTCAACCTTTTTACAAGGTAAACCCGCATGAACGTCTCCGTTAAGCATCATGGAACGAAACAAGTGCATTCATGTTCAATAAAAGACACACAGACTGACTGCTTGTTCTATCCTTCATAATGTACACAGAGAAGGAACAGGTTTTCAGGGTAAAACATGGTGACCTGCTGTGCAAACACAGTATAATCTGATGCCAAAGCCAAAAATAAAAGTGCTGTTTTGGAAGCACACATAGCTTGGTAGATAAGTGTGGACACCAGAGCCTCACACACTTACACACCTGCCCTTCCCAGAGGATAAACTCAGTGAGCAAGGGTAAGCTGTCCTATAATGTGGCCACCACTGGGTAATGTCACTCATCCAAAGGATTATTTAATTTAGACCCATCACACAGCCATCCCACCAGCAGGAGGAAATTCCAATTGTTTTTAGAGCATCGTTGCTTCTCAATTCTTTGAGTGAGATGCAGGGTTGTTTACCATGAAACTAGAGATATCATGTGTTAGCATGTTTTCTCCCTCTTTGTGGGGCAGCCTCACTTTATAAACTAATGTAACTAATGTGAACAAAGTCTCAATGGTCCTCCGAAGAGGGCAGGTGGTGGAGTGTAAAAAACAACAACAACAAAAAAAACTACTAGATATATCAGGCTAACTAGGAAGCTTGTTTCTCTTATGTGGACTGTTTCATTCCAACTGCTGCGTAAATGTGTATAACAAACGAAAAGTTTGTTCTGCTGCCTGGTGGATTGCTAACTCTGTTGTTTTGTACATAGATCAGTTTCCATCAACCATTTTTGTTGGCGATGTAAGATGTTGGTGAAACAAGATTTAAGTGTGTTTTTGAGTCTTTTGGCTCTAGTTGGTTGCACCACAGCTAATCAGAGTGTCTTATTCATGGGTATTTTATCGTCTCTGGTAAGTCACAGTGAATCAAAGTGTCTTCTGACTGACAGGAGAAACTCGGTCTGGTTGGTTCTGTGATGATCCAGTCTGCAACTTACTATACACACAAGGTTCAAGATCTTAATGTATGGCTCATGGGGTTAATGTATCAGTCAGTTAGATCTATTACAGTCAAGCCGGAAAGTCTGCACACCCCTTTCACCTTCTCCACGTTTCATTACATTACAGACTTATTCTAC
>JAOUQW010000023.1:14807578-14826370 GCA_028565825.1 Olivaichthys viedmensis | reverse complement strand
CTGGAAAAAAGTCCTATTTACTGATGAATCCAAGTTTGAGATTTATGGCAGTAACAGAAGGGTTTATGTAAGGATACAAACAGAAGAGAGATTGATGCCACAGTGTATCAAAACAACTGTGAAAGATGGCGGTGGATTTTCAATGTGGTCTCAGACTTTTGGATCCCACTGTGTATATATACACCTAGTTGCAACAAGTGTGAAATGAAGTGTTTTGCAGCACTGTTGTGGTGGACTGCCAGCCTTGTGTTCAGCATTGTGTGCGCATGAGGATCTGTTTCACTCTGCTGAGACACTGGGATATGGTGTCAAAACTGAGACTTGCGCACCTGTTGCCTCCAAACCACCGCAGGCTGTATCGCTAAATCTACACAGTGCAGGTGGCTTCCCCACAAGACAGGAGTGAACAAGGGCCAAGTGGTGGATGTGTGTTAATGTGTGGTTGGTTTCCAACGTGACAGGGTCTTAAAGAAATGCCCTTGTGTGTAACTTACAGAAATGGTGTGAGCCACTGAATAATTCTCTTAACTTTTGCATTTTTACATGTAGTCATCTGCTATTAACAGCACAAATAGCAGTCAGTACATACATGACACAAGTCCTCCAAAAGCTGTGCGAAAAAAAAAAAAAAATCCATACACGTCACTTTACTAGTAACAAATAATAAAAAGAATGCTAATCACATAGATTGAACAAACACCCTGGCCAAGTTGCAAGCCGAGCCAATTTAAAAACAGACACAATTTCAAACATCATATGACACATACCAAGCTTGCCTGTATTTGCAGAATCATTACAACGTTTCAAAGAAGCAAAGTGCAGATCTGAGGTCACTTCTTGCCTTTAATATTGTAATAAATATACCTGGGTACAGGGAGAAGCGGATCTCAGATCTGTACATGGAGCTCTGCTAAATCAGAGTAGGAGCCAAGGCAGATTCATTAAGATTCTGATTGAGGTTTTGAGCCATGTTAGCTCTGACCCTTAGCTAGACCACACAGGAGATGACACCTGTACATGAGTGTGTGTGGGTACAATCAGGGGAAATCCTCTCAGAACACACACACACACACCAAAACAACATTTTTGCCAGAGTGTCACTTAAAGTACTTGATAATCATTCTACTATTGATCTTAAAGTACATTTTAACCAAAAACCTGGTTGCTATCGGGAAGCTGCTTAAAGGCAAACCTTTAAAGACGATAATCCCCCAATTCACTCAAAAGCAGCACAGAAAATGTTCAGAACAAGCAAAATTGATACCAAATTTGTGATCTGAATGAAAGAGAATGCGCAATTGAGATAAATATCAAAGCTCTTGAAAAGTTTTACATTGCTGATTGGTCCAAGATCTCACTAAATGTGTCCTCTAATTAAGAAATACAGAAACAGACTCAGTGCCTTTATCTCTTGCCAGGGGAATCTTCAGAGTAGAGATCTGGACTTCTGAATCAAACTTATCAAACTATATATTCGCTTTGATAGTGTCTTGGTATAAAATATCAGCTCAACTTTGATTAAATTTAAGGCAAAACATCCTGAGTAGCGTGCTGACGGCCAAACTGTTTTTATACCATGGCTCGGTGGGCTGTAATACGAGTGTCACTACAGCAGTAAAAAAAACACTCCTCCAATATGTCTAATTTCTCATATTTTGTGTGGGCGCAAAAAGTTTTTTTGCGAATGGAAAAAAGCTAACTTTTTCTTTCTTTCTTTCTTTCTTTCTCTCTCTCTCTCTCTCTCTCTCTCTGGGGATACCAACTTTGGAGACAACCCTGCTACTCATCCACCCACGCACGAGTGAAACACACACGCACGCGCAAAGCCACATGTGAGGAGGAGACACAGCAGCAGTTGCGGGGAGGCCGAGAGTCCCCCCCCCCCCTCTGCACGGGATGTTCTCTGTGGTGAACAGGCTCTCCACACGTCACTGGTGTTTGCACTCTCTTCTAGACTTGTTTTCTCCTCTTTCTGCCCCATGACCACATTAAATGGCTTTTATAGTTTGTGCATCCTGTTTTTGATGTCAGCACTCAAATGGTAACAAAACAGAATCAAACCGAGTGCACTCAGGAGTCCCTTCTCCTAAATTACGCATGCCCGTAGGCTGGGTTGATGGGATTATTAACTGAAGCTGATTCATTCAAGTCTCACACATGGAGTTCATGTCCTACCTGTGACTGTAGCGCACAGCTATGATGAGTCCCAGCTGTGGGCGAAAGAGGAGAAATTAAATGACATGCAAAAGACACAGTACAATGGATAACGTAAATTTGATTTTTAAACCAACAAGCAGGGGCGATGTACAGAAAAATTATACTTGGACGAAAGTATGGATATTGTGTCAAAATCTTACTCAATCGACAATGAAAGTAGCTAGTCCAAATTATACTTAAGTGAAAGTTAGTGTCCACACTTGAATGTACTCAAGTATTAACATGAAAAAAGGAAATGATTTTAACTGAAATTAGAAGTGAGGACCTTTTTTTTTCCAGACTCACACTTGCAAATTCATAACTATTCGCACGACTCAATTCATATGAAAAAGTGATGACGGTCAGGGTTAGGATTACGTTATTCTGTCCACTACACTGTATTGTACATAAGTGTAACTTAAGCTCATAGTATTATAATGAGTATGGGATTGTAATCTATAGTAGACTGTCTATTAAAATATGAAGTCATTATATATTTTTTATTTTCCTGTATTACTCTAAGAGATCTAAATAAGTTATATTTGTTTTTCTAGTGACAAATAGCCTAAATCCTGAATCTAGGGCTCCTTTTATATTGTAACTGGATGTTTCCTGTGTCTTGGGTCTGGATTGTATCCTTTAAGATTTTAATCACATACATTTACACTTATAATAAAATGTGTCTCCGGTTAACAAGAAAACCTATTGCTGTATCACAAGTTAATATCACACCAGCTTCCTGTGTTGTCCCTCGTTTTAGATTGTTTTATGCACAAAATTGTGGCTGTGTCAAAAATTGTGTGCCGTTTTTTAATCTCCTTAAAGGTGAACTTTGGCAGTCATCAACCTTGTGTGTTTTGTGATAATATATTGGGAAAGGTTTTGGTTGTCAAATATGGCTTTCAATTTTATGTGGATAATCCCTATCTGGATATAATCCTGACACATGACTCGACACATGAAACGACAAAGTGTAAACAGAGTCTAGTATGCTATATATAGACACAACAAACCAGTATACAAACTCTAACACCTCAATTCAGACTCTGCTAGTGAAGTCTTAAGAAATTTGTGATATCTGGTATTACGATGTGAGCTGAGCTGTCAGTGTTTAACTGACAATGCTTAAGGTTATTAAGCCATAAATCCCCTTTCATAGCACCCGTCAGTTAAAAGGGATAATAGGTTTCCAGTCCAGTTATTTCCTGTTTGTTGGCATTATTACCCTGCCAATGTTCACTTGAAAATATCCCTTAGTTACCTGAAAGCTGATGAGCCCTGGCCTTGAATTCTTTCCAGGGAAATGGGGAAATACACCAGTCTATTTAAAAGGGCAGTCTGACAATGACAGAAAGGGCACAGGCCCTGATCCAAAAGTTATCCAGCTCTATTTATACAGTGGCAGATAATGCTGGATTGCTCTAGCAGGACATGGAGTTTAATAGAAGAAGTGTTTGCCTCATAATTGGAAGGAAAAAAACAAAACAAAAAAACTAGTGTTATGTTAAATGTGTAGTTTTGGGCACCCCCTTGTGCTCAGCAAAAGCCAGTATCATAAGAAGTACATTATCAAAATCAGACTGCTTTCAGATTCATAAATGAGTAAAACTACAGGGCTGAGTGCATGCTGAGTTGCTCACCTTCATGGCAGCCATTGCCTGCACAGTGAGGGCCAGACGGGTGGGGGTGAGGGCAGCGAGCATGGCGTTGAAGCGACTGCCTTTACTCTGAATGGGAGAAGAGTACTGGCCATCAGCTGACACTGAACCAAACCTGTATGAGACATTAAATACTTTTATTTGGATCAGCACAGAGGCCAATTTATCGTGATCCAGGTTTTCATATCATAAGAGTCTCAATAATGCATAAAAAAACAGGCAATTCCTCCACATGTTACATGACAAATCTCAAGATCGCAACATTCCCATTATGGCAGTCATCGTCTCTCACTGATGTCTCTCACATCGTCTCTCACATAGAGGCCAATGTGCAATACCATAAACACAGGGTTTTTATTTTATCCTAAAACATGTGGACTCCTGTGATGGTAATTTTTAGTTAAGACCCTTAAGGTCACTTTAGAACATGATTTACAGCCTAAACAGTTTTATGTATGTGCGTGATAATCTGTTTTTGCCTGTCCTGTTGTGAAAGAACTAAATGTTCCAGAACCTCATACAGGCGAAGTGTTTCTCTTCTTGAACTGATATGTTTAGCCATAACAACCTGTTTCTGTGTCAGAGAGCTTCTGAACCATCGCCCCAGCTCGAGGCCGAGACAATCAAAATACAGTCAAAATAAAGAGGAGTAGAAACTGCGACAATCAGCAGTTTCTGCAATACTTCTTTGGGCTGCTCAGAGGAGCGGTTTCCGCCGGTGGTGGGTCAAGCGCTCTCAGTCCCGCGAAGGCCTTGAGCCACTGTGAAATAAACACACCGTACTTTCTGTTTCAGAGAGAGACTCTGGGTAGTGCTCTCCATACTGCAATAGCTAATAAAACTTTTGAGTGAATTAATAATGCTCTTGCATTCTTTTTGAATACTTAGTAGAATTTCCACGACACCCCTAAAGCTTATGACCCACAACTCAACTCCGACTTCAAAGCTTATGACTTGCTACTTGACTCTGGTTTTAAAACTTATGACTCGCAACTCTGCTCGTACATCAAAGCTTATGACTCATAACTCGACTCTGACTTCAAAGCTTATGACTTGCAACTAGAGTATGACTTTACAGTTTATAACTCACAACTCAACTTGGACATCAAAGCTTATGATTTGCGACTTGACTTGGACTCCAATGCTTATGACTCGCATCACAGGCTCACTAGTTTGTTTGAATATATTTCTGGGCATATCGCAATCTTAATGTATAGCGATAATATTACAATATGGTATTTTTGTTCATATCTTTCAGCCCTACAATCTACTATCAGCTAGAGTATCATATCCCACTCTCACAGTCGTCTGTCCGTTGCTTATGTAAACTTGTCTCCCATGTGAGCTCTTTATGACACTAAATCAGCTTTTCCACCCAGTAAAATCTTACCAACTTTTCCATGATCCAGTTAACAGCCCACACCGGGGCTTGCTCATGCACACTTACACAACCAGTTTACTATTTACAAAGCCCATAATTCTTAAGTCAATTTCCGATTATGAAAATACGCCAGTATTTCATTACTCCTTGCTTCCATGATTGCATCAGCCTGTGATTTTACAACCTCGTTCAGTCTCATTCATTCATCTCCTTATTCGATTGAACTAGAGGCATAAAACTGCAAAAGTAGAGGCAGTTCATCATCAAGATCGTATGCGGCAGATAATTTCTGGGATGATTTTCAAACAAAGTCAGAGCCAAATGCAAATGACTCTGTCTTAAGCCTTGTGATTATGAGCACAGTAGATGTCTCTTTTTCTCTCTGTCCAGAATGGGTGGAAGGCAGTGTCCAGGGCCTCAGGAAGTTTCCACTGGCTCTGCCTAGGTGCTGTCAGGACGCCCTTTCCACAGGCGAGACACACACACACACACACACACATGCACACACACTGACAAAGGGTTTTGTATTGAGAGGCTACGCAAAGGTGCAGGGGTAAAGTTGCCATCTGAGATAGCAGTGTATGATGCGGCACACCTGATCCGTCCTGTGAGGCATTGTGTGCGTGTGTGTGTGTGTGTGTGTGTCCATCAGAGGTAAGGGGCAATTCCGCAACGCACACACCCAGACACACAGGTTGCTCTGAAGGGAAAACTGGCTTCAAATAAACAAACACAAACATACACAGCCACTCAGTATTTGGGATAAATAGAGAGGGGACGACTAGGAGAGCAAGATGGGTGGAGTAAAGAGAGAGAGAGAGAGATCTCAGGAAAGTCAAGCCAGTGATTTTCCACCTTTTGCACTTGAAAAGCTTCTTACATCGAGTTACTGAGACAAGCATACAGTTCAGCGAGTTCATACCCACAATCAAGTAAAGTAAAAACTGTGTGTGTGTGTGTGTGTGTGTGTGTGTGTGTGTGTGTGGTGAGTAAGAAAGATTTGACATGTGATGCTATGATTATAGCAAGGCCTTGATGAGCTGAAAATATAATGAGAGGCTAGCCTTACTTTCGTTAGTGTGTCAAACGGTCCACATACAGGCACATACACAGACGCACACACACTTCCATCGGGCTGCTGTCCCGAACACGATTAAGCCTAGTCCTAAACTACAGGATATTCAAAGTTAAATCAGTGGTGATGGTGTATTTTAGCTCAAGAGGGTGCTTCATCTGCGTCCAGGAAGCCGGCCCACTGTGTCTGGATAGTTTGTCCATAATGAGCTACAATTATAAAGTCTACAGAGCAGAGGGAAAAAGCAGTAGGCAGTAAAGGCCACCTTTATGTCAGATGTGTATGCATGTGTGTGGATGTATGTGTGTGTTCTATGCTCAGCTTGAAGCATGAGGGACTTTGCATATTGTGTGTATAGTCTTATGGTAGTAACTTTGCATCGGTTAACGTTTTGTTACACAAATTTAATAATTTAATACTTGAACTGCTACTGTAGTGTTGTGTCACTGAATATCTAGTTTGAAAAATGTGTGAAGTTTTAAGTAAAACAGTATTTTATATCTTGAAAATACAGAAATACATTTTGTAAAGGGAACATAAGATCGGTATTGCCACTTTAGTCGATCAGGATAATGTTAGCGTTCTGGTTGATGATAGCTAACACTAGGTATCCTTCATAAACAACATTGTGAAAAGTCAGTCAATTATACTGTCTCTTTGGTTTCTAAAGTGTTACTGTACCAGTAATGTTAACCCAGCTAACAAAATGATGTCCTCAGGATGTCCTCTAAACGTCTTTCAAAGTTATAAGGACATTATTTTGTAGGATCCGATAATGATACAAAGGACATCCTTTCCGACATCCTCAGAATGTTCCAAGAACGTCACCCTGCTATTACAGAGACTTTTACAATACATAAGACCAACATGGTCTGATCAAGACCCCTTACCAACACACACCTTAGATAGTCACACACACAGTACTATGCCCCTCAGAGATAAATGCTACAATTTTTTCCGCTGCTCATAGATTTTTCCCCCATCCTGCTGCTGCTGGGACACTTTCCCCAGTCAATATTGTTTACAGACCACCCCACTCAATATTGTTCTGTTGTCTTGTTTGGTTAGCATGCATTGCCCTGTGTATTTACTGCCCCTGCGTATTTATTGTTCTGTGTATTTATTGTATAGTGTATATTTGCACTCGTCCTCACTGTCATGTATTTGCACTTTATGTAGTCCTGTATAGCGTGCTGCTGTATTGTTGCGTGTTGCACCATGGTCCTGTAGAAACAACATTTCATTTCAATGTATACGAGGTATATGGAGAAATGACAATAAAAAACGACTTGAACTTGAACTTGATATACCCCAGTGATGGCTGAAACTAATTCCCACATTAGGTATCTCCCTTCTTACTCAGTGGTAACAACCCTGGGGGATGTGGAGGATGTCATGCTTCACTCATAAGCATTATACTGTACCTAAGAGCATTGTCACCCACAAAGTGTTATAGGACAGCGTACTGTACCTGGTCCTGTGTACACAACACAGCAGACACCTAACATATTGCTCTGTATTAACAAGGAGCGAGGAACTATGCCATCACAAACCAGGTATACACCCATGAGCAACCAGTCATGGAAGCCATTGACATCAGTCCAATCATCAGTTCCTGACCAGCAGTTAAAACAAAGACCATTTGATTATAAGTATCTTTCCGTTTCTGAAATCTACCTCTCTCGTTAAGCTTCAAGAGAAATAATGGGAACAAGGTGGTAATGTCAGACATACAGCACAGAATATATGCATACATTTTAGAGTGAAGAGGTTAAGATATTCATTCCTTTCCTCTCGGTGGATTCTATTGTATCATCAGAGCATACTGCTTCCTCAAAGATTAGCACATTTTCAGGTCAGTTTCAGGCTTCACTCCCAACAGCTCTGTAATTTTGAAACCTGTAGTAAAGGTCATTCACCAGCCTAGTGGAGTCAAAAGAAGTCGAAGGGAAATTTTATGATGTAAATGCTTGAATGTCTTTACAAATAATGGAGAGAGAGAGAGAGAGAGAGAGAGAGAGAGAGAGATAACCCCACTGTCTGCGCTTGAGGAAGAATTCAAATGAGATTCTGATTTGAATAAGAAGCGAGCCTTTGTTTTTCATCCTCGATGACAGGCTCTAAGCTGTATTGTTTAGATTCAAATCCTCTAAAGTGTTGTAAATCTAAGATTGTTCAGCATTTGTTCTTTTAGGTCTTTTGTTTTAGGTTGCAATATCTTTTTATTCAATGCCATTACATGTTTTAGTAAAAGGGTTTTCAAGGTGCTATCTTCAATAATGTGATGAACTATCTTACAAAATGTAGCAAACATTTTCTTTTTAACTGGTTTCTCTGGTGGGAGTGGTGCAGGGTGGGGAGAAAAAGGGTCGTGATGGCTGAGGGTTTGTCCACGTCTCCTGGACAAACAAGTTCCTGAGAACCTGCTAGTCCCCATTCCAGCTTGTTGCATGTTTAGCATGACCAACACGCACACAAACCAGTCCACACATTGGGTCTGCATGTTAAATACAGCAAGTAACAAATAGCAGAAAACAATCTGTATAGCTCTGTTTTAAGAGCTCAGGTTAAAAATATGAAAAAGATGTCCTTCAGCACCTGCATGACTTATAAATACACTCACGGTTCAGAAATCAGTCCTAGCTTTCGGAAATGGCACACATAGCCACTTCCTCTCGGGTGAAACGCCAATGAATAGAGTACTGGGAGAGCCCACATGAGTATGTTTGCATTAGCTGAAGAGCCAGGGCTACACACCAAATATCAATAGAGGCTGTTTAGCACCCATTCATTCACCAGGGCTGGGGCTGCATCCATATAAGGCTTCAGCTGTGTGTTGTTTACAGTCTAAACATGACAAGCAATGTAGGTAGTCTGCTGTGGCGTGTGGGTTGTGGCCTGTTTTTTAGCTTGAGACACGACTTATCACATACTCAGTACATTGTAAAGCTGTCTCTGTACTGAATGTAAGATTTTAGCAGTTCCCCCACAAAGCTTGCTTTCTAGTGCACACTTCATACACAGACTACAAAGACTACATATATATAGAAAAGGCCACACTAAGAAAACTAAATAAAAGATGTACATGACTACTAGTCTTTTTAAATAAGTATCACGTTAGTTTTTACCACAGAAGAATTCAAGAGAACTCAGAGAACCTGTAAAGAATGTATAGAGTCTAGAGAACAAAAATACATGTTATACACTAAATACACTAAATAATTCCACAGTTTCCTGCCTTTGCCCCAGACTTTGTTGAAGGGACAAAATGGCAAATAAATAGCAGTTTTAACTGCCTGAATCAAATTCACATTAATATTTCTGTTAATTAGTATGTTTATCATAGATATTTTTATGTTCTGCTTTTTTAGTCAGAATCAGGACTGAAATTATAATCTTTTTGAGCCTGTCAAGCTTTTAATGATTAAGAAATAAAGTTGCCTTTCAGGTTATGAATATGAAATACTTTATCAACAATACCTGAATTAATGTCATTCTAATAGTCTGATTCTCATTTAATGGCTATAAATGTAACACTACACTACCTTGGAGTTATATTTGACCCATCATATAAACTGGCAATAATAACCAGGCGTAAAAATGTAGAAGAAATCAGGGACATGGTTCTTCTCCCATTTAGCACTTGTTTAGTTCTAATGTTCCTACTGTAAGACAACAATATCACTTTGACAAAGTGAGTCATCAGGTGACATTTTTTTATTAAAAGTACAACTGTAATTTGCACTTTCACAACCAGTGCTTTTGCTAAATATATGTCGCTGTGTGAAGTCCAGTAATAGGAGCAACTTGGTATTCATAATGGCTGACCCAACACATAAAATGATATGATGAGTCACTGAGTGAAGACTCAACAGTCTGCTGAGGCTCTGGAAGGCCAAACACACAGCCACCTGCATGCTATAGCCCAATAGGAGAAGAGAGTTAGCTGTTGCCGGGTAAGGGCTCCTCCGCCCCTCCTTTTCATTGGCTGTCGCTGGCCTTAAACCCCCACCCCTTCCAAGGCAGCTGGATCAGGGACAGACAGGGGACACTCTGAGGATTGTCTGAGGCAGGAATCAAAAGTTAATCTTCCATTTATGTAATATTATTTCACTCCCCCATTCTTAGTACTGCTAAAGTGGAGACTGCAGCATCCGCTAGGGAGGAGAGTAAGCTGTTGAAGCTCTGACCCGAGAACAATGAATGACACAGTAAAAGTGATTACGCAGAAAAGCGGGAATCTCTTCCATGATTTTTCACCCACATCCTCTCTGTAATTATTTTGGTTTGTTATGTCATCAGAAATGCTCAGAGTTAGAGGTTTTAGGGAAGCCACTAATCATAATTATAAATTCCCCCCACCAGCTCTGGATTCATTTCCAGTCAGTTCCAAATGCAGACCCTTGCTAATGTGCTGCTGTATGTGTATATAAAAAGGATCCAGAGATATAAGCTGTCTGATGCGTAATGCGTAGGTTCAGTGATTCATCCCCATAATCATATGACATCACAAATTGTAGCACTCCCATTTATCCAGTGTGCAAACTGAAGTCTAAAAAAGCTATTAGGGCAAATCCTAATTGTGTTTCTTCTCCACGATTAATTGCTCAGTGATTATTTGTAACCTAAGTAGGCAGTGACTCAGCTTAACCATTAAAGCATTAGTCCTAACTTTCTACAAAGGACTCACCCCATACAAAGTTTGAATGAACTCATTTGGCAATATTGTTCAGTTCTTCTGCAGTCAAAAGATGTTATATAAAGAGCGAGTGTATGTGCTCTGAATGACAAGAGCTAAATAGTGCTCTTCTGTTTTGCTACGCAATACTGACTTTTTATATAACGTTTATATATATATAACTTTTATATAACCTTATATAACTTTTTGAGTTATATAAGGTCAGGGCCAGACATGGATTATATGTGGTTTTGAGCTTGTAAACACTGTAAATGGATATTTTCCATCAAAAATCCCTTTTTAGTGCAGTACATGGCTTAATCTGTTTCTTAATGCCAGTCATAAAGCCAAGTCAAATTATATGTAAGGCCTTTCAATACTCAAGCACTACTTAATTTGTACATTTTATTATATATATACATACATATAAATATATATACAGGTATTTCTATTTTTATCTCCAAATTAACTAAATGTTTAGACAATTGGTATATTATATAATAGTAATAATAATAATAATAATAATAATAATAATGTATAATATACCAATTTTCTAAACATTTAGATAATTTGGAGATTTAAAAAAAAAGCAATACCTGCATCTGCAAACAGTTTGACAGGAAGTGTGTTGATGATAGGGTCAACAAAGCCAGCAATTTAGTTTATGGTTACCTAAGTCAGGTAGACACAACAAATCATTGCACCACACAGAGAGAGACAGAGGAGGATGGATGATGGATGGATGTAAGGGTAAACAAAGAAACTGAGGCCTTATCCTGTCTCACCAACTCATCTCTTGGCTGGTATAAAGGCACAGTGAAAAGAGCGCTACAAGGCCCCTTTGAAATCTTCATGTTTTATCCTTGGCAGTTACTTTGTATGTTCTTTTTTTGTTGTTGCACATGATATAAAAGAAGCTGTTTGAAGTCTTTCATTACCAGTTACTATAAATGTATACTTTCACTGATTCTAACAACTCTGTCGTTACAAATCTGTTATTTATATAGAACAAGCAGAACAAACTATCTTTCCTTGGGAGTTAGTCATTTGTAATAGGAAAATTCCAGATTTTATCTCCTAGATGGAAATGCATATATGACTGAAAATGGAAAACAGTGGGTTAAAGTACATTCGGTACTCCAGCACGTGGGGCGCCAGTTCCAAATCCTACTCAGGGTTAGAAGTCCATTATCAAACTCTGCTTCCATTGGCTGACCCTGCACACATGAGCGCACTCCCACCTAGAACATGATAAACCATGAACGTGGCCTTCTGTAAACTTTGCACTGTAGAACAAACTCAAAAAGTCTGTAAACTACTGCAACAAGAACAACTGATAAGTCCAGCATCTCCTTGTACAAGAGTGGTTGCTTTTTTTTTAGAGTAAAGTCAGAAAAGTTGAATGAAGTGTCAAGTAAAGTTATGACAAGCAAACAATTGTAATCTATAAGGAAGGTCATTACAAAGGAGGAATGAATACAGTGTCGTACAAGTGTCCCATATGTGAGCACGCTATGTGATGTTAGAGAGGGTGAGGAAGCAGAACCTGGTGGTACTTCATGGTTTTGCACTGTCAACATTCTAGTTAACGTTAGTTATTGCCAACAGAGAGAGAGAGAGACAGTTGGCAGCCAGCGAAAGGTCAAGCGGATGGAAAATTTGCCCATTTAATTTTTTTTCCCCCTAACGAATTGAAAGGTCACTGCCACCTTATCTCTGAGAGGATAACAAAAGCTGCAGGAGCAGAAGGGCCAATTCACACCAGTTTGTGGAAACCCTCCCTCACCTGTCCATGCTATTCCACGCCGGGTCTCCTTTACTCGCCTCCCTCCATCTGGTCCAACAACAGGGTGGTACGTGGTAATTATGGAAAAGCACAGGAGGAAAAATCAACAGGGGCTGGATAAGGCCTATAAGTTATTTGCATTGCTAAGAGGCTGGTGTGGCATAACGTGTTCCTGGTCCTTCAGAAATCAAGTCCCTGGCAATGATTAAACACAGAGAAACCAAATGGGACTTGGCCATGATCCGGGAATTTTTAAAAGGCACTCCAAGTGGACTTGCAGCTATGACTTGACATTTAAAATCATGATAGGAGACAATACAACATCAGAGCATTTCAAAGTAGTTTGGTGGAAAAGAAATGCAGTATCTACAGTAGAATAACTAGGTGTTGTTTTCTAACAATTGGTTTGATAATGATATGTTTTCAGTATCTCTTAAGACTACAAAAACATGCCTCCCAAAAACATGCCGCTAGGTGGATTGGCTACTCTAATTTGCCCCTAGGTGTGAATCATCATGCAAATGTGTGTGTGTGTGTGTGATGCCTGGCAATGGACTGTCACCCCATATATGAAAAGTATATTGGACTACTGGTTTGCCTATTTGTAAACTATAAACTAATCCGGTACTACCAAAAGTAATCAAATACATGATTGCTGGGTGATTTAGTATTTAATTTCAGTTATTATTAAAATGGCAACTTAAATCAAAGAGTTTTTCAATTGCCACCATTCCGATTCGGTATCCCACAGTCTGTTTCATGGGCCTGTTGTATGAACTAGGAGCACATCAGTACACCAGCAGCAATATAAGTATAGAAGGAAGGCTGGAACATGGCAACAGTTTGTCCTCAAGGCCATCACCTCTGAAGCTGGGTGGTGAAGACGTCGTGACTGCCTGCCATCCTCTGATGTCAGCACAGAGCACAGCTAATGCTGACATTAGTATGAGTAGCAGCGAGGAGGTGGAGTCTACGTGGGAACATTGCGGAGGAACATTTTTCTCTTGGCAGAGTCTTTCCAGAGCCACGTACTACCAGGGCAGACCCGCATACAATCACCTATCAAAGCAGTGAGCGTGTTTGTGCCAGAGTTTCCTATTTGTGAGTCATACCCTTGTTCACAAAGAAAATGGGAAAATGTGTTTCAAAATGAAATTTTGTTCTGGTTTTCAGAGGGTTTTTTATTGGACTGCAAATGTCTGCTGATTAAATTAAAGAGAGGAGAGCTGTGTTCCAAATAATTTCTCTCACATCAATACTAAATTTGTGAAAAGTCAATACATAAGGCTAAAACAAATGAAGAAAAACATGCGTTTGTACATCTAAATTATGTGGTTTCTGTTTACTTCACCTCCAGAGTATGTAAAATATTGCATTAAGAAAATGTGGCACCTCCAAACCTAAACAATAAATGCTCAGCATTTCCTGTGTGGAGGGGTGAATACAGAATGTGGGGATGAGAGGGAGAGAAGGTATAATATTTACTGTACTAACTATTAAATATACACTTAGAGGACCATGCCACAGTGCGTCAAGCGCTAACCCTAATGTTCCATTGGCTTTGAAGCCAGATTCTGTGGTGAGTGTTAATTGGGTGGCTGATTAATTTAAATCGATCTTGAACTGACATTAATGAGCACTTTGGTCAAATGCATATGAGAGTGTTGGTAATAGATGACTAAGATCACTGGTCACTCTTCTTATTACATCATCAGACTAATGAGGTCCGTATTAAGAAACTCTTGTTTAATGCATACCCATGAGCCCCCACGGCCACCTGTTATTTTTGTAGAAGAAATCCCTGTTCTGTTGCAATGAGTGTTGTGGGTTTTGTTGTCTGTGCTGGCCTGTGTTGAACCAGCACATTATATGTGTCCAACCCATGTTAGTTCAGTTCTCAGGCTTACCACCAAGCTATTTGCCAAATAAAGAGCATTTTCCTGATTTTAAAACGCTTCCTGCTCACGCCTCTTCTTCCCCAATGTCACAATATTTTAGCAATATTAGCTAAGATAGCACTGCTCTGCACTAAAATTAACCAGCTTACTAGTTAGCTTAGCTTATTTGATCTCTCCAGCAGTAGGTATTTGATGTCAATAGCAAGCCAGGTTTGCTAACAAGCTCGCTAATGTTAGGCTAACTATTATAATGTGTGCGTAATTAAAACCAGTCGCCAAGTTCACTAGAAAACTAGTTAACATGACACTATTATATTGTGTAATCCAGCAGCCAAGTTCGCTAGGAAGCTAGCAAATAGGCAAATTATTATATTGTGGAATTAAAACCAGTAGCCAAGTTTGTTAGAAAACTGGCTAACATTACACTATTACATTGTGTATTCCAGTAGTTCAAAGGTTTGCTAGGAAGCTAGTTAATGTTAAGTTAAGTATAATACTGTGTAATTACAACCAGTAGCCAAGTTTGTAAACAAGCTAGATAACGCTAGGTAACGTAAAATATTATAATATAAATAATATAAAAATTATCTTGGCATTGGTTAAACTGGGTGAAAGAAATTAATCAACTCAATACCTGGTCATATACACATATCAGTATAAGCCCTTGGCCTATGATCTATCTTAGTACATGCTTAGGTCAGTGTCAGTCCCACAGTAGTTCTGCCCAAAATAGCCTAAGCAGTTGAGTGACTCTCAATACCAACCCCACACATTTTCTAAGACCCATCAGACAGACTGTATCAGGAACCACAGGTGGAAGTCTAAACCTGGTACCGCATGTTATAAGCATACCACTGATTCCCATACAAGTCATGGCCTGTTGTTTATGTTGTAATCTATTCATAACTCATATGACTGATTTGCTGATTCTCTGACAATGATAATATGCAATATGAGAGAATCTGGTTATGCATTAACATGAAAGAGCAACTTTAATATGGAACCACTGATTAGTTGGATCAGGGCACAGGAATAGAAAAGGGAAATTAGATTCCGGTAGATGTCTTATTGGCCTGATCTAAGATCAGCTTCTACTGCTGTCTGAACCTGAGATTAAATATAATTTGACAAACTACCAAACTGATTTTAGCACACTGTAAAATAGTGATTTCCACAAACCAAAACCAGGTAAACATATCACACCCCCGAGATACTCTGACAAACCGCAGATTCCTCTCTGTGAGCTTGTGCTGGCGCTTATGTAAATCCCCTTCTGCACAGCTTATGAAAGTCTGCCACCAGTGCCTGTAACGTTGTGGTACGTTGTGGTTCGTCTCTTTAGAGTCTCAAACTTATGAGTAAATCTTTACAGCGCCTGGTGCCATCTGATTAAAGCTATTGGAAAGAAGATACTCAGAGAGAGAATTCTTACAGTAAATAGAGGTCCCATTTGATCATGTCAGAAGTAGATGCCACTGAAGTGTGCTTCATAAAAGAGAACATCAAGGGCTGGCTTTATGACAAATGACACTGAGTTAATGCATCTACGTTTCTTCAAAGTCATGAAGGTTTTCTTTGAGTTATTACTAGGCCAGATATTCTAGAAGTGCCATCTACTGACTCAACATTTTTAAAGACCTGGGTTTTGCATGCAGACTGTTTCGCAACATTATGCACCTGTCTGGAGAAAGGACAGTGATTTATTTAAAGGGTTCGACTTGTTGCGTAGGGAGGGGGAACACTTTGCAGATGCTTAAAAAAAATACAGGCTAAAAAATACCGGCTAAAAATACTGGCTTTAATGTCTATGTGACATGGTTTTGTTCAGTTGACAGCCCTAACTAATCCAGATACCCCATAACTCCATCCTGCCTCCCCATGCAGATTTACTATCTTTCAGGTGATGTAATCCAGGCCCACTGTAACATCTTGATTAACAAGCTTAACAACAAGATTAACATTTTGCATGTGCTCAAATCTACCACTGATTTTTGTGACTTAATTTTACTCTTTCAGCAGGAATGTTGCTACCTTCAAGATACCATTATACCAGAATGTTGCTAAAATGACAGTGTCCAGATGAATCACTTTAGACACATTGTCATGTAACAGCTCCATACACCACATGGTTAAAGTATGTCTTTCAACCTCCCTCATAACCATGGTTTAACATACTGTATTCTCTTCTATCCAAGTGGATAAGTGAGCAATTATACATGCAATGCTTGTTGTGTATGACTATGCATGTGTATGATAAGAGTTTGATTGAGGTGGGAGAAATACATTTATATTGCATAACCTTTATATACTAATATGTAAGAGTAAGGGTCAAATGGCTGATTTCCCTTTGTTTTAACTATCAAACCCTACATACCAAAAAGCCCCTAATTGGAAATAGCTTTTTATGATATTTTGCAAAATAGTTCAATAGATCAATCAATTTTGGACATTCCCAGATTCTTACATTCATATTTGATTCAAGCATTGATTTGAATCTAAAGTTTGAGCGCGGTAATGGCATTAACTTTAGGTTAAGATATTCCAGACTGGGTCTCTTAAATCCCAGCCTAATTATGGCTAGTATGGAGGAATTAGGAGCTTGCCTTGGTTATGGCATTTTGTGTGCCCTGGGCTGTCATTTCCTTATTTACACTAAACAACACATTGAAATGCATTTAGTAGAGGCTAAAATAAGGGCAGGCTAGCTGGTTTACCATTCTTTATTGCTTCCCCTGAAATATCTTTATAATACTGATGTTTTCAGCATCTCTGAATGATCATTTGGTGCATTTAAACTGCTATTGGGCCTTTGATGGATAACAAATGACAAGGAGTCTCTTTAGAGAGAAGGCAGCTGTCTCTCCTAAGGCACTCTTATTTAAATGTATGTTACTTGCCGAGAAAAAGCTAAACTACCTCAAGGTCCTAGAGTAGAATGAAGAAAAGTTAGTAGAGAGAGAGAGAGAGAGAGAGAGAGAAAGGTCTTTGCCATGCTTAGTATAGAGAACTACTTTCTCCCAAGGTGATTTTCTCACAAGCCCTTGTCGCTAATCAGAATGTGCTTGCGGCTTAGTCGACGGTTGATAGCCGAGCCTTTGCCTCCTACAAGTCTCCTACAAACGCTGACCCAGCTCTTTGATGGGTCAAACAGCTAGCAATTATCAATGTGAGGCAAAACAAGCCCTAGCTACAGTAGGTCTAAGAGATAGGCTGAAATAGTTTGAATGTGGGCTGATGATTGTAGCTGTCCTCTGTGTGCAAGGCCGGTCGGAATGATTAATTAATGTTGTAGAAGTGTAGTGGGTGGGAGTGGAGTACACAGAGCAGAGCGGCTCACACAGACTTTTCGACCAGAGATGAATAATGTCAGACATGGTGTTCCGAACTGTCACTGGTTCTGCTGTCCATACAGAAAGGAGTGAAAGAGAGAGGAGGGCTGATGTACAGGCATATAAAGGGTGCATATTAACACACTTTCACTCCATATTGCTTTCCCCAGCACAGATCTATCAATTTCTCTCTAGATGGGTCAATGTTCTCATTCTTTTATAGCACCATGCAGAAGTCCCATGCATTTTTAGTGCCTGATTTCATGCACTGGGTTTTGGCAGCCCAAGTCAATACTAGCTGAAACTTTTATAGACGACAACATAACAGAAAGCGGAGAGCATGAGGGTGAAGAAAGGTTTTATCAAGGATGATTGTTTTTTCATTGCACACAATTTATATTGTAGTATGTCAAACTGATGCCTTATAGGAAAATTCTAATTGTGTTCTCAAATGCTTAACTTTTTATTTCGTCTCATAAAATATGACGCTCGCTCTGTCAGTGAAGAGTCAAGTCTGGAGACTTTGATCTTAGGTTTTGATAAAGAAAATCCTGAAGTGACTTATATTTTATTTTAAATCCATGATGTCTACATGAGAGTCTTGAACCTATAAGACAAATCATGCGGCATTGGCCAATATTTATAATTGATGCAGAAGCAAAAACTAAATTCCTTCTATGTTGTGTGCTTAGACAATATACTGTAAAACAGTGTTACAAAATCCTTATTAGCGCTAAGTGGCTATGTTAGCTGTATGTTAGCATATGTAAGCTATGTCATGGAGTACAACT
>JAOUQW010000023.1:14747293-14763794 GCA_028565825.1 Olivaichthys viedmensis | reverse complement strand
ATTGTTCGACAGAGGGGATATAGAAAGGTAAAATAAATTGCACATCCAATAGTGTCCAACACATCATACACTGAGGCAGACTGAGGAGCACCACAAGCAGAAGCAGCCCAAGGAAAAATTCACTGTTGCTTGGTCAAACATGGAGGAAAGTTCATATTGTTTTTCTCAAGTCTGAGAGAGGAGCAGTTAAGATATGATTGTTTTACCTACATGCTGAGGACTAACAACAGGTCAAGAGAGAAAAGAAACAGATGAGGAATTTACTACACAGAAAACATGTTAACAAACTACTATCAGGTGATCATTAGGTAGCTGATGGTGGCATGTGGGTTGGGGAATCACTGGAGTTAAAATGCTTACAATTGCCAGATGCTGGACTTCTTCTTCTCAGTGAGAGCAGGATTTTCCCTTGAAGCTCTGTGGAGGAATGGGATGTGGCATCATAACAAAATAGAGCAAGAGGAGATGCAAACATGCTCGGGCAAGTCGGCCTAGTTTACTGATTAATACCATCATCTAAATCAGATAAGAGCTTTGGAACCCCTATTCAGAGGACACAGGTTACCTTAAACTATCAGACAACTCTGGTGAATCAATTTTTATATTATAAAAATTATTAATATTTTGGATTTGTGGTAGTGACCAGAAGCTCCCACAGCTGCCAGAGAGCCACTGCTAGGCCCTAACCTCAACTCCTCTACATACTTGGCTTGGAGTGTCTTTACATGAATAAATGTAAATGATTTAATTTGAGGAATACATGAATAAGAACAATTAAGTATCATGAACCATAACTGTTGGGTTTTTCTAAACAACAGTCATCAGCATTCAAATGAGTGTTTACCGGATCATTTCTGTCCACCTGACGGCCTCCTGTAGCTCCATCAGTCTCTCTTTATACTGGTTCCGCTCCATCAGAACACGTGCCATCTCTACCCGGGTGAAGCGACGCCTCTGAGCTGTGGGCACGTCGCTCTGCCAACACATCACACACACATTGCTTTGCCATTGGGCATCTGTATACACTACAATTGAGCGAACCATGCAAATAAACCATGCAACGTCTTCTACTTTACAAAGCCACACTATTGAGTAAGAGCAAATCTCACATAGTGGTTAAAGTGCAACTTGTTCTCACCTCATCTTCGTCTTTGTTATTCTGTTTGGCGCTCTCCTTTTCAGCTCGAACTCTATAGTACATACATTTTCACTAGTCAGACAGCATTAACAGCCTCATAAAAAACTTCACATATATGGACTGTATAAACTTAATCACTAGGCTATTACGAATATATGATATAGCACAAAAAATGTACAGCAAGCAAAAGCATTGTTTCATGCTCAGTCATGACTACTGTATGCCTTAATTGTGTCTCAAGCTGCCAGTTTCAGGAAGACACTACATACTCTAAAGCAGTAAGACAGTTTTAATTAGAAATACTCAGAGGGAAGAAAGGTGACACAGACTTCTTGAGCTCCTCCTCTAGCTCTTTGTTCTTTTCCTCCAGTTTGGCCTTCGTCTGCAGGACTGTGTCCAGCTCGCCCTGAATAACCTCCTTTTCAGAATTGAGCTCATCCACTTGGACGATCAGGTCATTCTTCACCACATTCAGCGCATTTCTGTATACACACACATCCACAAACCATCAACTTCAAAAAAATAAAAATAAATTCTATAAATATGTTTTTTGTTCCATTAGTATGGCCATCTGACTCGTACCTCACTTTCTGAGTCACACCTTATATTATACTTTAATAACTTTATGAATGTGTTTCTCTGAAAAGTGCTCCTACTTTGTCTCCAGCAACTGTGTGTTTTCCATAATAAGATTCTCCACTTCTCGGCCCATACCTGAAAAAAAACAGAAGACCAATTGCAGTGAGAACTTACTATTCAAAGATCCCAGGGTTAGTTTGTCTCTCTTTTGGGATAAGGACCTGGTGTGATCCTTGATTTTAACCAAGACCAAGAAAGGGTGTAAAAAACACAATACTGAAAGTAGCGTACATACACACACACACACACACAACACAGATATATAAAGGCAGATAAAGTAAAAGCAGCAAACTAAACACTTGAGCATGGCCACATGAGGGACAGAGACAGGCAGTCAGACATGGATGGGAGAGCAGATGGGATGTCTTACCAAGCAAACTCAGGTCTGAAAAAGCATGCAGTCCATGTTAGGCAGAGAGAAGAGGAAGGATGAGGACAGTCTTTAAGAAAATGACACCAACAAGTCAACCAGATCAAAATATACAGAAAAATACAGAAAAACAGTGATGTTATCTCCCGGCCCCCTTTAGTGCAGTACAGACAATACATCTGGCAAATATATGAAACGCTACTTCAACGTAAATTACATTTCTTTTAAAATGAAAACGAAAAGAAAGTACGAAGAATAAATAACTCGACATGCAACCATGAGGACAGACTTGTCAGAGAGAGGAACTGAGACAGAGAGAAGGACAGGAAAAGAGACAGCCGAAAGGGATATATACACACCAGAGTACTCCACTGGGATAAGGCACAAAAACCAGAGAACAGGAGGACACAGCATGGAGAAAGAGAGCGCAGTTAGCTTTACAATGCCTAACATATACAGAAGGGATTGACTTCATGGGATCAGAGGTGGAAGTTGGTGGATTAAGTTGATTAAGGAAAGCACATAATACTACACTGGCCAGAAATAACTGTGCGTTAAAATTTTATACATATATCATCACAATTACTATCAATGAGTGACAAAACTCAATTGATTTGTTGACCTTTTATTGTATAGCTTAATTAGTGAATCTCACAACAACCCACTGTAATTAGGGATAAAATAATTGATTCTTTAATGAATTGCATTTTTCTCGTGAAAGATTCTGCATCAATGCACAAAACATAATAATTGGATTTATTTATTTTTTTACATAGACTTATGCCTTTTTTTTCTTTTTTTTTGAAAAACAAACAATCCAAACATGCAAAATAAACATTATTGAAAATAAATTCATTGTTGTTCATTATGGATAGAAATGGTATTATTTTTTAAAGTGACCATACTATATAAATCTAAAATCGGAATGCATCAAAATGCATAAATAATTGTTTTTAAATCACACTGTAGCACCCCGAGTTCGAAAAAGAAAATGTAATGGCCATTTGTAACATTCGCTTGTCAATACGTCATCCAATGTTCACCCGGTCTACTGCTGCATCTTTGAGGTCTCCTACAAGAGCATTAACCATTCAGCTTTTCCGCATAGCTACAACGATGCTCTACGTTAAAGAAAAAGTAATTGCTGGCCAGTGAGATGGCACATGGCATATCCTTATTAGAAGTGAAAACTGAACTGTCGCTATCATTGGAAAAAAAACGAGAAAAGATCATTATATTTTGAAACGTTATTGCTTGAGCTCTTCTTGTGGCAGCAAGGTATCAAAATACTTTCTTTCTAGTATTTGGGAGATAAGAGGGAATGATTAACATGATTTTTCTTGGTCAGGAAGAAAAAGCTCTTACCCAATAGATCAGCTCCTTCATCCACATCCCCAATGAGGCCGGAGCCTGCGCATGACAGCTCCTCAAACAGAGAGTCTGTGTTCCGGTTAAACGCCTTGTTCTCTATACCTTTAGTCGGTGTGCTGGAACACATTACAAAATTTTATACAATCAGATTAAACCAGTTTACTTACGTAATTTGTTTTGGATAAGATAGGCACAGCAAAGACAAATTTGATATAAATATACAGTATATGAAGTATAATTTCATTTAGTTATAAACTGAGCATAATGTATGGTACCTGGAGCCTTTGTAGCCACTGAGGTCCAGATGGAGCTCTGGGGTGGACTCAATAATAGCTTGCACATCAGACTTGTCCTCGTTCTCCACCAAACCTACATGAGCCAGATATACAAATATGCACAATATATACTAAAATGCAGTGATATTATCACTTGTTTAAATACATACATGCAAATACATACAAATACACAGAAACATATAAAATAAAATACATTGAAAGTGCATTTAATAGGCTAATCAAATGTATTATATAACACCTTGGAATTATAAGATTCTATCTGACAAGTCTGTGATTTTAGAATATCGAGCCATAAAATTTTGACCCTCAATAAGGTCAATGCAGAACCAACTTTTTAACTTTTGGTGTAATATTTTGGTGTAAAACTTCCCACATATATTGAGTGGCATGTAAACACCATACTTATAACATGAACTAGTTTTTGCCAAAAAAGTCAGATAGAACTTGTAAATTCCATAATGGTGGGAAAAGCAATAAGCCACGCTTTTTATGAAAAGACTAGCAAATACTCAATCAGTTTAGTACAACGAGAATATTGTGACACACAAACTTCTGAAGCCACAGAGAACAGACTGAATTCCTAAAACAATCTGAAGCTGAGTGCGTGTTCTCTGACATACTTATATGCTGCTCCATTTTTAAATTAAGTAGCCTAACAGCCCATTCGTTAGACAGTGCAAATGGGGCTATACTAGTATTTTATAAGAACTTTGCTGCTGCCTATTTATCTGTTTATTTTGTAATGCAACCAAGTTCTATTAGTTGTTTGTTTTTATATTGTTATTTTTGTTTTGTGTCTTTATAAAAAAAACACAAGCTCCTATTTATTATTATATGACAAAAGTTTTATTGTTGAAAATTTTAATTATATAATAATTATGATGAAATTATAATGAAGAATGAAAAACTGTGCGTTTTTAAACGAAGCCTCAGATCTCTATATTACTAGTTTATTTTGTCAGGCATCATCACGTTTTTTTTTAAAACTCACACGCACCCAAGACAACTTCTTATTGATAAGAAGGACGAGTATTCAACAGTTGTCACAGACTTCATCAGGAAATGTGTCGATGACTGTGTACCCGTAAAAACAGTCCGCTTATTCCCAAATCAGAAACCCATGGATTACAAAGAAATTCTAAAATTTAATTAAAGCCCGTGCCGCTGCATTTCAATCTGGAAATTCAGATCTGTACAAAAAATGCAAGTATGACCTTCAGAAGGCAATTAAACAAGCAAAACGACAATACAGCCTTAACCTAGAATCACAGTACAGTAGCACCATGGATGCTCGTCAGATGTGGCGAGGAATACTCGTGGAAAACTACTTACTGATTACAAACCCCAGCCAAACACACCTGCAGCAGCCAGAGCCTCCCTGCCGGAGGAACTAAAAGCTTTTTATGCTCGGTTTGAGCAGACAAATAATCAACCATTCCCTGCCCCCTTGGCACTACATGCCGCCAGTTTCACTGTCTCTGTCAACAAGGTGAGAAGGACATTCAAACGACTCAACATACGCAGAGCTACTGGTCCTGACGGAATCTCAGGACGTGTACTGAAAACTTGCAGTGACCAGTTAGCTTGTGTTTTCACTGACATTTTCAATCAATCTCTAAAAGACTGTAAAGAGTCCCAACCTGCTTTAAAAACACCACTATCATCCCCATACCAAAGAGAAACAAAGTGAACTGCAAAGTGGGCGACTATCGCCCAGTCGCACTTACTCCTATTGCGATGAAGTGCTTCGAAAGGCTGGTTCTTGGGCATATTAAGAGCATCATTCCAGATACAACTGACCCTCTCCAGTTTGCATACCGCCACAACAGGTCTACAGAGGATGCTATATCCCTTGTGCTTCATAACACTCTGGCACACCTGGACAATAAAAATTAAAACAGCTATGCTAGGCTATTATTTGTGAATTATAGCTCAGCATTCAATACTGTTCCTCCACCTAGACACATCCCCAAGCTCCTGATCTAGGACTCAGTAATGCCCTCGGCAACTGGATACTGGACTTCCTCACAGCAAGACCCCAGCGTGTGCAGATCGGCAGCAATCTCTCCTCCACGCTGACTCTCAACACAGGCAACCCACAAGGCAGCGTGCTGAGCCCACTGCTGTATTACTTATACACGCACGACTGTGTGGCCAGACACAGCTCAAACTCCATCCTGAAGTACGCTGATGACACCACCATTGTAGGCCTGATCGTCAACAATGATGAGACGACCTACAGAGAGGAGGTTCGACTTTTGACAGGCTGGTGTCAGGACAACAACCTGTCACTCAACGTCAGCATAACTAAAGAGCTAGTCATTGACTTCAGGAAGCACAGAGCGGACCAGCCTCCCATCAACATCGGAGAGGATGCCGTGGAGAGAGTCAGAAGCACTAAATTCCTGGGAATCACCATCCCCGATGACCTCAAATGGACACGGCACAACCTTTAATCAAAAAGGTTCACCAGCTCCTTTTCTTCCTTAGAAGACTGAGGAAAGCAGGGGTGTCACGAACAGTGCTCACCAATTTCTACAGGTGCTCTTTGGAGTCCATCCTCACAGGCTGCATGACATCCTGGTATGGAGGATGTACTGAGCAAGACCGCAAAGCAGTGCAGAGGGTGGTGAGGATCATCAGAGGATCATCGGTGCACAATGTAGGAGATTTGCCATACACTGCTCTCCTTTCTTCCATCAGAACTATCAGCACTCGGACCACCAGATTCAGGGACAGTTTCTACCCCCAAGTCATCAGGCAGCTCAATAACAGCACTAGGTAACACTTAAAACACTTAAAAACATCAGAAACATCAACATCTACTGTTGCTGTACTGCACTACTGGACACTTTAACGATGCACGTACCACTTTCCCTTTATGGATCAAGCTGACCAAGCTTACAATGTATGTCTTCTATGTCTCTGTGTATTCTGTATGGATGAATGAATGCAATGCTGTCTTGTGGTTTGAATGCTGGACAGGTGTTGTACTGTCTTTGTGCTATGTGTAGCTAAGTGTATCTATGTCAGTCAGCATAGATATCAAGCCTACTCGACACCTCCAAAACCTCAGATTATGAGGTTTAAGTACAGCCATTCACTTTTAGGCAGGCCACGTAAATATACAAACTGGATGTGGCTTCAAATCATTTCTGACAAGTACGATAGAGAATATTGTACAAAACCTGAGCTTTGACAGAGACCCTGTTTACACTTGGTAGTTTCTTGCATCCTGAAGATTACCAAGATTATTATGAAGTGATTTGAGCAAATCGGATTTACATCTCTTTTAAATGTGTCCTGGATGCATTTCTATAGCTCCAAGACGCATTTTAGCCCCGTCATACGAGTGTAAACCCATCCAAAACGCGCGTGGCCCGTGACTGCTGAAGCTGGCGTCGTTAAGGAAATCGAAAACGACACACAAAGTTGCGATTTTTGATGCACCAACCATCTTTTGCATACAACAACTGACAACGAGGAACAAACCAGGAAGTTGGTGGTTGAATGTAAGAGTTTGATTTGTATATTACACACAAATACATCAATCGGATCGCAATCTTATCAGGATACACTCCAGATACAAGACGCGTGAAATGACCGGGAGTAAACGGTTTCATTGGCTATTCAAGCAGAACGGATGGGTTTTAAAACCTCTTAAATGTCACTGCTGGGTTAAGAACAGCTGGCCAACGAAAAATATCCGGCCAACAGCCGTGCTGTGGTCAAAATACTGACACCGGTGAAGGGTTTAGAGGACAATTATGGATGGGGGGGGAAGGCAGCGCCACCTGATCAACTCAAACCAGCACACAGCACAGCACTACCATGTCAGTGTCAGTGCTGTGCTGAGAATGATCCACCACCCAAATAAGATCTGGTCAGCCATAGTCCTAGGGTGGTCGCTTTTCATTGACAGACGGGGTAGAAGATGCTGACACACTGTACACAGCAACAGATGAGCTACAGTCAGTAATTACATACATCTTTAAAAAAAAAAAAGTGCACCTGTATGCAGCTGTACCTGATAAAACTGGTGTAGGTATATAAATGGTCAGACATGAAGTGGAACCTTGAGAAAGCAGGCAAATGTACATGCACTTACAAAAACACAAGCCTCTTTAACCACCACAGGGCCAAAGGCTCCTTGTATAAACGTTGAATAAATGTATAAAAGTTACTTATAAATTCATCTTTAAGTAAAACATTAGGGGGGGAACAGCTATACAGTGCAGCCACACAGCTAGTTAGTTAGCTAGCTAGCTAGCATTGTGTGTGTGTGTGTGCTATGCCATATTTAGCCTGGATTTAAAAACAATGACTACAAAAGAGACGATGCTTAAACATGTCTGTGCAATCAACCGTCATAAAAATCTGAACCAACGTGCATAAAACGATGTATAAAAAGCAAACAAACTGTTCTGCTAAGCCTACCAGAAACTCCTGACGACTCCCAGGTCCCTTCTAGAAACAACACCAAGCTGCTTCCGGTATATCGCCGACCCGGAAGGACAAGGGACTGGCAAAGGGGATTATGGGATATGGTGTCCGAATTCAGTTGCATTGTCTTTATGCATATACACATGTGTACAGTAACAGAAGAACAAACACTGACTGCTTGGAAGGAAGTTGGTATCAGAGCACAGAGTCAGCCATGATCAGGGGCGTACCACGATATCTCGGGGCCCTGTGCACATGCAGTCTACGGGCCCCCTTCAATTCTCTTGAAAATGCCAACATTTGCTGTAATCTTCAACAGTAGGCTTGCATCTACCCTCATTAGCCTTTTTTTATTTTTTAAATCAGGCCCACCTACCATATAGGTGCACTTTGCAGGTTTACAATTACAGACCGTATAGCCCATGAGATGAGATGCACCATGTGTCCCCCTCTACCCCGTCCATCAATGGAAAGGGACCACCATAAGACCACCAGATATTATTTGGGTTGTGGACCCAGATCTCAGCAGAGAAATGCTGGCTGTTTTAAAACCCCAGCACAGCTGGTCTACACTCATACCAGTGTGACACACACTAAATAATCCACCACCCAAATAATACCAGGTCAGCGCTGGTCCCTTCATTGATGGACGGGTTAGAGGGTGTCTGACACACTGTACACAGCAACAGATGGGATACAGTCAGTCATTTTATACCTACAAAGTGCCTAAAATGGCCATGAGTGTAGCTACAAGGTAGGTGGATAATGACATCATAAGCTGGGAACTGATTGAATATCCTGGATGCCCAAGTGCTGCCTAAAAATGATCTGCATTTCCATTCTCTGTGAATTAAAAATAATAATCATTCATGAGCAACAACGCTAGGGGTTAAAATTGTATTGTTATAATCTTGTAGATGTTCAGGAATGCTATAAGGGTCGGTAAATATGGTTGGAAATCTTGAAGTTGTTGAAAATCACACGGGCCAAATTACAAGGTGGAAGATCTTACTTCAGCATAGAGGAGAGGGTTAAGAGCAGTTGTCAAATTGTGGGGGGAAAAAAATTCAGGGGGAATAGTGGGCTCTAGTGGCAGGGCTCTAGTGGGGTATAACCATATACTTACAGTATAAACATTTTTTTTTTTTTAATGAAAAAGCCTGGTTAGCTTAGGTTTTCTCAAATGTCATTAAATTGCTCTGGATATGCCCTAAAACCATTTCACAAGATCCACAAAGCTGTATCCTACCCTGTCAAACGGAATAAAATCTTGCTATCCCGAAAAAAATAACTAAAAAACCCTACATGAACTAATTTGCTAGCCAGCTTATTAATGTCATAGCTTAAGGACAGTTAACAGTTCTTGTGGTGTTCATTTCTGCCAGTTCTGAGGCTTATCAGAAATTTTTTTTTGAAATTTTTTTAAAACTGGGAGGACGGCATTACTGGCAAATGCAAGCTTTAGCACACTCATAGCCCAAAAGCAGATGCTGTATTCTTATATGTATTAAGTTAGCCATATTACTGTTAAAAACACAGCACTCTTGTGATGAGCTGCAGGATATTGGAAGCTTTTCCTCTCCTTCTTTGGATCCCCCAGAAGACCCTAATTTATTTAGGAGTTGCCCGAGTGGCACAACTGGTTGTGCTGACGTCCACTGTTTTCTGCTTTATGGATCTGCCTGGCTTGTCTCTGTGCCATCTGGAACATCCCTGCATACATAAGGGCCATAATCAGAACCTGTAGGAATTATGAATGCGAAATGACGGATGTTCATCTCATAAAGCGGGCAGGTTCATGAAAATCCTCAGACACAGAGCACCATTCATGTCTATGATGTGACATTTTCAGTAGGTTTTAATTTGAGTCGGTTTGCTTTGAGTCAACTGGAGAGCTATATAACCTACCTTATAGCTACACATATTGACCATTCTATTAGGTACATCTTCCATGTAAATTCACTTTGTAGGCTTACAATTACTGACTGTAGCCCTGTAGCATCTGTTGCTATGCACGATTTATTCACGCCCGTCTACCCCATCTATGTAATCTATGTAAGAGGACCATCACAGGACCACTTATGACATGGTAGTGGGTGTCGCGCTGGTATGAGTGGATCAGGTGCAGCAGCAATTCTTAAATTAAGCTCTTTATATTCTATCTGATGTACACAATCTAAATTGTTAGTCTCAGGTCTCAGACAAAAAGAAAAAGTCAAAGAAATAGACAGAATTTATCTCTCATTATGCTCTCTGGAAATGCAGTGTCACCTGTTGTACATAAAACCATGCTAGTGTTCAGCAAATTTTCAATACTTTTCAGAAACAAAACATTTTAGATACTTTAGGTGATTTGTGTAGCAGTGTACAGGAAATACTGAGTTCAAGCAAGTTCAGTCAGTCTTTTACAACTTTGCGTATATGGCAATCAAAAAAAGAAAAGAAATGAGGTCTACAGGCACGCTGCAGTTTGCAAGTAACTTGACACTATCCCTATAAGTCAGGTTTAATTCAAGGGTATGCGTGTCCATTTTGAACCATAATAGAAATTACAGCCCTTTTTACACATAGTCTACCAATTGCAGTGTATTTGGACAGCTGGCTGCTCATGTGTTTCTTCTCCTGCTCTGTGTAATTTTAGCATTAGTTCATGCACAGGTCTAAGAGTTGACTCTACATGTGACATTTGCATCTGGAGGCTGTTTCTATTGTCTATCAACAAGAGGACCAAGAAGCAGACCATAAAGCTGAAAAATCTGAATTAATCAGTTAATCAGGCACATGGTTAAACTAGTAGGTGTGTCAGGTTCAACTGTTTGGTACACTCAAAAGACAAGAATGCACTTGTGAGATTATAATCCCCTCATGATTTTTCACTTCAGACGCTGGGAATGAGGGGGTGGTTATTCCAATTGGAAAAAGGCAAAAAATAAAGAAACACTCCAGCATTTAAAAAAACATGTTAAAACCCCAGTTATATAGCATATTTTAAATAATAAACTCATATGCACTTTTACTTTTCCATACCAAGCACAGGTATAACAAAGTACTAGTAAATTCAACAAAACCCCTGGGCCATCTTTCTATTCAATCAATTGCTACAATAACAGTGGCAAACATAGGGTATTATAAATAAGGCTCAATATATACAAAGGGTAGCGTAGAAATTAAAGCTAATTACATGTCCAAGGGAGTGGATGTAAAGGGAGAACAATAGGGGGCTTAAAACAGAACCTTGTGGGACACCATATTGCAACTTTTTAGGCTCTAAACAATCTCCATTAATGCTCACGGTCTGTTAAGTGAGGTCTAAAGCAGGCAAGAATCTGTCTATACCAACCATGTGTTTAAGCCTGTCTATTAAAATATCCAATAATTCCCAAAATAGAAACATATTCACAATCGGGGGGAAGCAGTAGATCATGGAGCACTTTAACCAGCGCTAAATTCTGTACTATGATGCTTCAGGAAACCAGATTGAAATACATCATGCTTGTCTTTGATATGTACAGCACTTTGAGATTTTGAACTCAAAATGAAAAGTGCTATATAAATAAAGCCTATTTTTTATATATAATATTATATAATATAAACATTAATAATAATATAATATTATTATTATTATTACAAATATATATTAGGTGCTTGGCCTCTAATTCAACAAACAATAGAGACGTGTTTGCGGTAAAATCCAAGCTAAGGAAAGATGCACAAATATTCACTCTTAATTCCATCTCTGTTCAACATCCATGTGTCAAAACATTTGTTCACAATGGTGACATGCGGTTTAATAATATCTAAAGTACCACAATAATATCAAATGTACACAAAAAAAACAAAACAAAAAGGAGAAACATAAAGTGAGCACAAAGAGTGTGGAAGCTAGGCATCATGTACCCAACTACAGCTTAATTTCAGGTGTGGGTCTGGCATTTGTCTCTGGTTCCACTTCTTCTTCAACGTTCTGTCCATTGGCGTGCTGTGGCTCTTTTGCTGGGGCCCCATCAGAGATAGACAGAGTCATCTTGCTGGATTTATCCGAATTCTGACACACGGCTCCAGGGCAGGCAATGAACTTCCTAGGGAAGGAGCTGCTAGACAGAGAGGTGGAGGAGGAACTCCAGCCTGGTATGAGACCTGACGCCGTATGAGAGCCAGTGCCTCTGCTGAAGAACCGAGGGCTGGGAGAAGCATGATAGCCGTTCATGCAAAACGAGCTGTTGTCCATGTAGATCTGGTTAGCGGGACTCATGTGGGACCGGTAGTTGTAGGGTCTCCAGCCCTTCCTCTGCTGGCACTGACAGCGCAGGATGCGGATGAATCCCTGCTTAAACTCCCGGCTGGTGCACGGGTAGATGATGGGGTTCAGGCAGCTGTTGAAGTAGCCAAGCCAGAAGATCACCTTGAAAAATGTCTCCGGAGGACGCAGGTTGGTATTGAAGGAACCTAAAAACACAAGTTTACACAGTGAAGTAAACCACAAAACCTTTTACACCGTAATCAATTTTCTATTGCACCAATAGATGGCAGGGTTTAACTAATGCTCTCTCTTTGCATCCAAATATGTCTTGCTTTAAAGCACGATGGTTTATGTTTATGGGTTATGTTATGGGTTTTTAAAGGACCAAACTGAACAAATGATCACATATTGTTCAGATTGGAGCACTGTTTCACCTCTACCATGAAACCCAAGCACAAATTTGTTTCGCTTGAAACAGTTTAGGAATAGAACAAAATCGCCATTGCCTTAATCAATCATAACAATCAATGAATACGAGGCAGTAAAACGCATTGAAAGGACTCGTTCACTCAAGGTAATGAATTCCTACACCTGACGCACCAAAGAGTTTTTTTTCCGATGAGACATTTGATTAGTAAGTCAGAGGTGAGAGGTGGAAATGTGTTTTATCATGAAAGAGCAACAACAGCAATTTCACTGCAATTTATTTGGTGCATTAAAAATATATGTATATCAAAGCAATTTTTTACTTATATTTTGTGTTGTTTAACATAGTTTCTTTCATTTGAACATGTCTTTTCTTGGTCTATTCTTTCACCCCTTCAAATGAATAAAAAAGTAATTAGTTTTATGATTCGACGCGCTCTTTTAAAAGCTGTGTATGAACTACAGCAGACGATCCAAAAACTGAGATGACTCTCTGATTTTTTTGGTTTAAATACCTCTTTTTGGATATTTAGACTATCTAAAAAAGGTCATGAAAACCCATTGGGCATATCCAAACATCTCCCCATTGCCTATCTTAGCAATTCCATTTACTATCTCACATGTCCCACAGGAATTCTTTTTGAGATGTTGTGCATCCCATATCCTTTTATGGCCTTCATCCTTGATATGTTCTAGTGCTATTGTACTCTCTTTCTAAGTAAGACGCAAAAATAATAGTACAAAAAGGAGCCTTTCCGTCCGACAGATTCACGTGCCATATGTGTTAGTTTATGATACATCACCTTTCTGTCACATTTCTTTATCCTAAATTAATTATTTCCTAAGACATTACAACTTGGCACTTTTAAGTGCTTAGCCAGATTATTGAGCTCAGGGGAGGTTTTTACCTAATCTGCAAGGCCGAATCATAAGTAGCTTCATTAGAACACATCAATAAAACGCATATCTTGGTCAGTGAATACTCCCATTAATTCAAGGGCATTATTTAATTAAATCGAGCCTCGTCCTTCTCTAAATTAATTTTAATTCTCTAAACCACATGCTATAGAGACCTTTCACATCCAGAACTATATTAGCAAAGTAATTAAATTCCAGTCAGAGTACCACATGAGGAATTACAGGTCACCAAACAGTATAGATCTTGTTACATTTAAGAGTTCACGTGTACATATTTTCAGTTCCAACCCCACATGGCATTGTTGAAAAAGTGCCCTTGTGATAATCTTGGTAGAACAGGTCATATTGAAGTCAGTAGAAATATAAGATTTATTTTAGAGATTGTAACTATCGAGGATGACTTACTGCATTTATCTTCGTGTTGCCCTGTCAGTATTACCATTGATTACCGAAGGATAATTTTTTTAGTATGGTTTACTATGATTGATGCAGTTTGACACTGATGTATAATAAAATATATTAAAAGCCTTCTACACTTCAGAACTAATACCTATACATGCCATTCATATGCTCACTTACTGCAAAATAACATTACTAGGGCACGGCACCATGGAGGATACACTCTGTAAATAACTTGCAATGTTTAACGGAGATCTTATAGTAGCCACCAGGACAATAACTTATGGGCAGGACCTTGAAGGAACCTGAATTAGAATCTTTTATTGCCCCCTTGTGTAATTTTTCTACAATTAGTACTCGCATTCAGCAGACTTCAGCTAAATTATATTAACATGGCATATGAAGACAAATGGCACCGAGAGGGAAGATTATCTTCTCGAAGGTCAGACACATGGAAAATTCTCCTTCCAAAATCGTCCCTGCAGGACAAACACAGCTGACCTGTAGTGCGAGATGGCCAGCTATAGGAGAGCTCAGCATTTAGGTCATAAAAATGAATGCAGATGCTTCATTCCCGACCTGTTTGGGCGTATATGTGGTGGGAACACTACCTCATCTTTATTCCCACACCTCGGCACTCTCCTAGCAGCTTACAAGAGGAGAATGCCTGGGAATAAGAAAGCCCTTGAAAAGACATTGGCATTTCCTCTACATTCCTCCAAGAGACCTCAACAAGATTCAGGGACCTGAGCAAAAAATAATTAATACTGAGCGGATTAAATGCTCTAGACAGCTGGACATATTAGGAATTTACATGGCTGTCCTATATAGTATAAGTATAATGCATCAAGTGCCACAACAAGTAGACCATATTGAGAACTATCAAGAACTAATATAGGCTAAAGCACCACAAAACTAAAGGGCCCCAGTAAGGAAAATGTGTGACTGAAGTTCCTCCAAGGGTTCTTTGGATAGATGTTGGTTCTTTTT
This sequence comes from Olivaichthys viedmensis, assembly GCA_028565825.1. NCBI lineage: Eukaryota > Metazoa > Chordata > Actinopteri > Siluriformes > Diplomystidae > Olivaichthys > Olivaichthys viedmensis. Next base: position 14,748,564 of record JAOUQW010000023.1, on the reverse strand, counting down.
GGATAGAAGGTTCTTAACTTCCTAAAGGGGGATTCTACTTGGAACACCCATTCTGAAAGGGAAATCCTTAAAGGTGCTGGATGGAACCTTTTTTTTTCCCTAAGAGTGTACTATTGGTCAAATAGTCAAAGTGTCAGGGTCTGGGGCTTCAAAACAGCAAAAAAGTTTTTATGTAATTTTCTTACAAATATGCCACAGAGACTAATTTGTACTTTTACTGTATGTATTTTAATGTGGACCATTATTTTGAATGGCATTTTTGCACTTTGGAACTTTATTTCTCCCTTCATATGTTTTTTCCACAGTAAACACAATTATGAAACAACAGAGAAGTAAGAGTGAAATGATATGTAACATTTATGCCTATTAGTAAAGCTATGTAAAAAATGTATAGCATTTAAAGACGTGTATCGTCTTTGCCCCATAATATACAGGGATGCTGTAAAGAAAAGGAGGGTGTGTATGATTCAGAGGGCCCTAAGTAGACAGAAAAAAGTCTTTAGAGTGGTGCCACAGAGAACTAAAACAAGATTTCACACCATAAATATTACCATTATAAGGAAGGATCTTTGTGGTGGAAAATGATTATTCCATTTATTGTGGCAACATCAAAAAATGGCTAAAGAATCATGGACCGAAAAGTTCTTTAGGGAACCAAAAATGTTTTTTTCTATGGCATAGCTATAAAAAAACTTTTTGGCACTTTTATTTTCAAGATTGTAGACAGGGGACCCAAGACACTCTAAAGAAAAAGAATTGTCTGCGAAAATGAAAATTGAAAAAATTTGTAATGGCGCCCCTGCATATATAATTGTATATTTTCCATTTGTCATCTATATATTTCTTCTGTGAGTAACCACTAATTTTGAAATTGTGATGCTGCACCAGGGCTGTATCTAGACTTTTGAAAATACCGAGGTCATGAGACCTTCTAGGGGGGTCTGGGGGCATGCCCCCCCCGAATAAAAAAAAACAACTGTATTATACAAATCTGTGCATTCTAGCATCAACTGTACAGCATTTTTATTTTTTTATTTTTATTTTTTAAAGCTTTTTGGTATTGTAATATTGCTCCCGTTTGCCATAATCCAGTTCTAAATATGATTAAAACTCTGATTAAATCTCTGAAGCAATATTTTAAAACCTAAAATCCTCTAAATTCTCAAGAATGAGATTTTGATTAAAGATTAGAATGTGTGGTTGCTTGGTGCATTATTTACACACATTTCCACATGCAATAAAACTGTGGCAGTGTTGAATCCGCTAAAAAT
>JAOUQW010000023.1:14719119-14730300 GCA_028565825.1 Olivaichthys viedmensis | reverse complement strand
CCGAGCCAAGCACACACACACACACACACACACACACACACACACACACACACAGAGAGAGCGAGTGGCAGATGGGCTAAAGCAAAAAAAAAAAAAACAAAGGCGGAGAGCATCACGGGTTAATGCAAAGCGCGTCTCACCTCCTCGGCGTGCTTCCTGAGCGCCTTCTCGCGCTCGTACTGCGTGATGAGCTGCTCGTTGTCCTCTTTAAGCAGTTCCAGCTCCACTTCGTGCTCCTGGTTCTCGGCGAACACCGAGTCCAGGTTCTCCAGCACGGCCACGACCAGCGGCATCAGCTCCTTCACCACGTCCTCGTCGTATTTGCCGATGAGGCGCTCGAACTCGCGGTAGATGGAGCTGGCCAGGCCCGACACGCGCTCCGACATCATCGCCGACGTGCCCGGGTCGTCCTGGTACACCACTCCGTCCTCCAGCTCCATTTTCTTTCCCTTCCTCGCGCAAAACACCGGGGCCCTATATTCCTCTCTCCGCGACCAACTCCCGTTAATGTCTCTGTCAATGTCAATATGGAACAGTAAAACCCCAAATATATCCCCAGCCCCTGCCTGGAAGTGTCCGCCGCTTGGGCTGTTACGTGGAGTCGGGGGTTTTTTTGTTTTTTTTTCTTTCGTTTTTTTGTTTCTTCCCCTCCCGTGGTCTCGTCTCACAAACAGCTGACCGCACCATCGCGGGGTGACGTCACGCCCTTAGAGCGCGCGCGGAGCGCGATTCTCCTCCTAGCGTTCACTAAAGCCATACTATAATGTTCAATAATATGAATAATAACGACGTCGGCGACAATACTACTACTACTAATAATAATAATATATCATTATATGATGTAATAATTATATATATATATATTTATTATTATATTATATTTAAAAAAAATTCTTATTATTATTATATAATATAATAATTATAATTATAGTAGTCTTACAGCTATGATAATACTGTATTACTGTCGTTGTAACGTTATTATGAGTAGCATTAGTAGAGGTGATAGCGTATCCGCAGCATGTAGGGCTGTGTAAGGGGCATTTATTTATTTAGTCGTTTTGGTGGTTGTGATTAATTTTGAAATCTTGTTCTTATTCTGCCTCGTTAGCGTCGTCAGAGTGAAGCATATTTGTTCATAGTTACAGGTCTTTCTTCCTCACAGAAACGATAAAGACTCACTGGAATGTTAAGGAAACGGCCCAGCCATTTACAGGTTGCCAGAGATTCTATCATTAACGCTTTTTACATTGCTTTACAATCAACAGATTTCAAAGAATCGTAATATTCTTAGACATTGTTACCTATATAATCATCTTAATGGTCACTCATAAACAAAAGGTGGTGTGGAAATTTTGTCAGAAAGCATCAATCATCATTATTTTCTAAGTAGAAGAAGATTATAAAAAAAACATCCAGTCATTTCTATGACTATGAGGGCATCACATTTCCAGTTTGTAAGGGCCTCGAACCACTTTTTGGCATTAAGGATGCGCTTTCTTCTAACTTTTGCCCTGGATTGGTCATAATCATCCAGGCAAAAGTGTATGTTCTGATCACCAAACATTATATGTTCATCTGTATCCTAAAATAAAATGAGTTCAGCTAAACGTGAATATTGTTCACTTGTCATCTTCAGTAAACTTCTGTGTCTTAACAGTCTAATGTTACATCACTTACAACATGATGAGTTGAGATGTAATTATTATTATATTTAATAGTGGTTATTCATCACAATTGAGGCCACTGGTGATTTTTAATGCTCACGTTTCTCCTATAACATATCCTGGATTACCCTCTAGGTGGTGCCTTTTTTTTTTTTAGTACTGTACTGTACCACTTATCCATAGCCTACCCTGACTAAACCCAACAGACAAGGGAGAGGTCGAGGAAGATAGGCCGGTGCGGCCGATGTTTCGGCTCTGACCTGCCCCCTAGTAGACAGAGGTTTTAATCCTCCGTAGCTGCGAGTAATAATGCAGCAAGTATAACCCAGGCCTAACAGTAATATGAAATAGTTGTTTTGAAACATATAATAATAGCCTGGGGCAATTTTGTGCGGATACAATATGTCTTTGCGACACCATTTATCTACATTTGTTTATTTGACACGTTTTAATTCAAAGCAAAAGAATCGTGTCATTGATATCTCACTACTAAACAAAGAGTAGCCACATATTTTTTGCTACTATTGACATTCTATGCAAATATATATTCAAGCTATTCAACTGAATATAATATTACAGTATATGAAATTAGTGATTAAAGTTGTGTGAGTAAAACAGATTAAACAGTTAGTAAAACATTACATTTACACTGCGCACAAGAAAAAGTTGGAGTGAGTTGCTGCTTGGGTGTAAACAGTTCCCTCCACTGGAGCTCTTTTGGGATCTCACTCTTCATACAAACATCAAGCTCCAAGGCACTCTTGTGGAGTATAAATATAAAAAGCCTTTATTTAAACTGGGCTACTGCATTAAAACACAGGCTACAAGCCTGAACAAGCCTTCATCAGGGTTCTAAGAGCATAGACCATTATATAAGGTGTGGCCATGTGTCACATGATAAACATCTGTCTAAAAATCATAGAGCTAGAGTGAAAGTCTAATTTATATTAAAGGTAAATTTAAAAAAAAGGAAGAAACAGCAACATAAACCAAAGTGAAAGCTAGAAAAAAACAATCTAGCAAGAAGAGAAAATCAGGGAATCCAGAAGCACAATCAGAAATAGGAGATCAATCAGTTTCCCCATCTACACCTGGATATGTTGAGTAGCCTTCAATCCAAAAATCCAAAATGTTGCTCTCTGCAAGTCTTTTTAATCCATTACCACCTCTGCTGGAAGTTTGTATGTGTTCTATTCCCATTGCCTTCAGCGAGTTTTCACGTCCATGATTTGCTTCTGCAGGCCAGATGATATCGGACATTACCTGTTCTATTAGCATTTTCATGCTCTGCTCTGGCTTTTAGTTTCAGTTTCGTCCTAGCAATATAAAAGCACCAACATGGACATTCTAGTCTTAAAACAATAAAATAATTGTTGTAATTAATAAAAGTATATTGTAAAATTTTGCCTGTCAAAATATGCAAACGTCTGTGTTTTACCATGTTGCCACAGTAGTGATTATCTGCTGAAGGTCCCAACCAAGTTGTTTGTTTAAAAGGGAGGAGGCTCGATGAGAGGCGGACCTTGAAACATTTCCCTGAGGGTATGATCACTTTTCAGTATACCCCAAGGTTGTTGAATATTTATTTTCCTTGCTCCACTGCTATATTAGGTGATAAAGTAAACCCATTTATTAGAATCCTGCGGTTTTTGTTTCTTGACAAATAGCTGATATCTGATTATTGCTTTATAGCAGGCGTTATTAACAATGTTTGGTTTATATCCTCTCTTTATTTTTTTATTATTATCTATAACGCATCTATTTTTTTAATCTTTGGACCAAAGATTTCTATCAGCCAAGGAGGATGGAAACTTTCTTCCCTTAATGTGGTTAGTTATCATTGATCTTTAAAGGCTGTGGTTTTAAATGCAATATCTCAGTTTAAATAAAGGCGTATTATATTTATACCCCACAAGAGTGCCTTGGATCTTGATGTTTGATCACATTTATTTATTTATTTATTTGTTGGATACTTATTATCGCGTTTTAAAGTCTCTTTTCCTGATTGCATAGTCGCCGGACTGCTTATAACGACGAATAGCACAAGAGGAAGAATTTGTCTGAATACGAATGATACGAACACCTATGAAGCTTTCTAGAGGAAATGAGCCTTTGCTGCCAACGTGGCGCTCCAAGCAAATTTTAGAGCAATGATGGAGGACATGAAGTGGGAACCTAAGGTGGCATGTAATATTTTACATTTATCCATTTGGCAAATGTTTTTGTCCAGTGCAATTTACTAATCAGTCAGATTGCTTTTTGGTGCTACCAGTATTATCATCTAATATTTGGACTACAAAGTTTTCCAACAGCATCGTAAGGTTAGGCTCATTTAACTGGTAGACAGAGTGTTCAATGTGATGCTTGGTCATTCAACAGTGATCTTTTTGCTGTGATGCTGTTGGGAAACCTAAGCCAGTGTTGGCATCAGCAGAAAGCTGAGACTTTCCCCATTATAGCAATGTATGAAACCTAAAATGTGGTTCTGCATCAAAGTGAGTCAAAATGATGGAGAAGGTCACAGTTGAGGGTTAAGGCCCGCGTTTAAGGGCCCAGCAGTGGCTCTCTGGCAGTCCTGGGATTCAAACTCGCAACCTTCTAGCCACCAGCACAGAAATGTAACCACTGAGCCACCACTGCTGCATTCGGGCAACCTAATGTGTACAGAAAACAACGTCTTTCTATTGCCTACTGGTGTTTTCTCCTTTCTATTAGATTGCAGAGCTCTTGAATACCAAGGTGGGAAGGTACCTCAGTGAGCGTCCCTTCATCACACTGGTGCTGCTTGTATTTGCGGTAACTGCCTCAGTACCTGTAAGGATTTTCCTGGTGTTTGCCGCTGTTACATTAATCGCCGTTACTGTATATTGCGTCTTTGTTGAAAGTAAGGAGTGCAGCCCTAAATGCAAATTCAGCATTAGATGACACATTTTTTTAAATGAACCACTTTTCCGTTCTGTTACTGCTCAGTTTCTGTTGTACGATATTTCCCGTACAGTTTTCCTGCTGACTGTCGAAGGAGTCACCTTGCTCTGTGTTCTCTGTTGTCTTGTTATGGTCGCATTCTGGATTTCCTGCATACTGAGCGTCCTGTACATGATTGTCTCACATGTCTTCAATTACTCTTTCATTCCTAGGTACAGTATCTCCCCAGACTGACTTTATACACCAATGCTTCATAGTGTTATAATGTTGAAAAGTACTCTACTAATTATTTTACTTTCACTGGATAGAGTGCCTGAACAGACAATCTCCACAGGAGACATGGAGACAGAAAAAGACCTAAATCACTGAGTGGTAATACAGTCTATGCACTTCTGCTGCACACTCCATCCAAGCTACTGGCCAGGGAGAATTCCACATGCTTTTTTTGTTTGTTTGTTTTTTGTTTTTTAATTAAAAGAGAGCTACTAAAGTGTACATATTTGTTACATATTCTTATCATACAAATGGTGGTTTTATGAATATATTTATATTTGTATTGTTATATTGTATTGCTCTGTTGTAACATTATTATTATTATTAGTAGTAGTAGTAGTAGTAGTAGAAGAGTATCCGCAAAATTCCACTATGTAGGCTATGAAAAGGCAACAAAAGTGTTTGTAAGGTACATTTATTTCAAAACACCCTAAATCACTGAGTGGTAATATAATTATATTTTCAATCCTTGAATTGGAGATTTGCAATGTTTCCTTTAGGATTTGTTAGCTCCAAGTCACTTCAGCTTTTGTCCTACTACATTATAAGACCACACAAAAATGCATTATACACTAACATTTGCACTGCAATAACTGGCTATCGGCTATATCTGTAAATGACAGTTAGGTGTATCGTATACCTAAGTCTGGAATCCTATGGGAGAGACTTAGTCAGCTTTTATATCATTACAAAAGGCTGGTAAAAAGTGTCAAGTACTAATTAATAGTTTCATAAGCCTACTTGTATGAGTATATAGTACATATATAAAAACAGGTCTTCCATAAGAGACCACTAAAGGTCTCACAAATACTACTCTAGTTACCTATTACTCCATTATTGTTGGTTACGGTAGGTTTGCTATTATTGCAGGTCATGTACCACTGTCAACATTCTGAGAAATAATTATTAATACAGTTAGTGGCATTTGGGCAAATAGCAGATTTCAAGGCCCCGCATTCTTTTAGGTCGTAAAATGCTGTGGCATCACTGTTGCAGACAAAAAGGCAGTTTAATATAGTATTTATGGTACATTATGAATATAAATACTGCTTTTGTCAAATGTTTGTTTTGAAATCTAGATATTGTAACGCGTTTGCATAGCTTCAATAACCCATTCTACATTTAACAGCTGCACCTATATTCTTTATTAAAAAGGGTTTCTCAAGTGACCTTCACCTTTGAAAGTGTTCCTCCTTTATCTAAAAGTGAAACCCTGTGTTGTAAAGTTTTAAGTCAAATCTTTAAGGGTCCCCCACGTAGGAACAAACCAAAGAACTTTTTAAGGTTCTCGAGTTAACAGGTTTTTTTTTTTTTTCTAAGAGTATAATCTATAAGAGTGAAAAAGCGTTCATGTATTTCGATTAAACAGCTCAAAGGCCTAATGGATTAGAATGAACAGCAAAACCAGTGGCCTGTAAAATCTTTATTGGAGGTGATAACATGTAAAAACTAAACAAAAATAGAAACCCTAAAGGAAGGACTCATGGAGGGGGGACATCGAGGATACTGAATATATGAATTAATGTCCAAATTAACACAAGTATAATTCTATGAAATCCATATACACACACACACACACCCACTCCATATTGTTTATGATAATATGCACACCATGTTAAATTCCATGGGCTTTGGCAATAAATTGCTGCATCTAAAAACAAATACTTAGTTGCTCCTACAATTATGAGCATTATCTTATTCTGTGTTATGCCTGTTGGTATTTTACATCATGACCCCTGCTGAATGACTACAGCCTTAACAGAGATACAAAACCCAATAGTAATTTGGAGCCAATACATAAGGAATAAAACTTATCAGTGCTGAATGAATTGGCAGTACAAAACATTCTCCTCTTTACTCAAAAGTGGATACATTTACAAGGAAACAGCTCAGCTTATATACTGTCTATAAATGCTGTTGAAATGAATAAGGCATTTGTGTAAATTTATGAAGAACCTTGAAATGTCATTTAAGTCTAAACCAATTATTAATTTCATGCTAGAGGGAAGAATGGGCTGGTTTAAAATCATTTTTTGTGGATAGAATACATGTCGCTTATGTCAAGGAACACACTTTACCAGATTCAACACTCCTAGAAACCCCAAGACCTTAAATGAATTTTCAAAAGTACATGTAATAAGCAGAGTTTGTTAAGGATTTGTTTAATCTGGCCAATCTTAAACATTGAGTTTGATCCTGTGGAACACTTCACATAGAAAAGTTGTTGTTTACTTTTTTTGTTTTGTTCATTTTTGTTTGTTTTTACAGCACTAAAAAGGTATTGCAAGACGCTGAAAACAAATTTCAGTTGCCAAATCCAAGAGAAGTCCTCATTGCAGTTCATGGCGCTGTCATTTTCATCCAGGTGACATTTAGCAAAAACAGCAACAGTTTCACATGCTCGTTCTGTCTTCGGCTTCTTGCTGTGGCATTGCTGGCCCGTGCCCCCCCTCCCATTACGAGTCTGAATGGTGACACAGGTCTCTGTTCTTTGGCACTTACGCTGGCAGGCTCAGCTTTTTTCCTTTCAGCACTGTATGGATCAGATACACATTGTCAGAATATGTCCTTTATCACAGAATTTTTATAGCTCATATACCCTCATTTATTTGTAAGTAACATGACACTCAGAATTTTTAATTGTAAAAACTGTATTGACAAGGGGTTCTCAACTCCAGTCCTGGGGAACTGCCCTGTAGAGTTTGAAGTTTTCCCCACCGCCAAGACACTGGAGCCAACTCAAGCCCATCATGAGCTGGATCAGGTGTAGTGGGAGTGGGCAAACTTCACACTATGCAGGACAATGGCTCCTCAGGACCGGAGTTGAGAACCCGATTAAAAAAACAGCGTCAGCTTTACCACTTTTACATTTGTGTCGTGACCAACAATAAGCTAGCTGGAGCTCACCTTTTGTGACATAAAGATAGAAGAAGTCACAGTACAAGATGGTCTGGACCACCCCAGCCACAACGGCGATCATGTCAAAGAAGCCCTCAAAGTAGAACCTCCAGATCCAGTTGAAGAGGTAGAGGGCACGGTAGACACCCAGGGAGAACAGATAGTGGGTGGTGATGGTCTCAGCCTCTCCGGTCTTACTGATCAGGAAGAGCTGAGGCAGAATGGCCACCGACTCAAGGTAGATGGAGAAGGTCCACAGGATCTGATTTTATAACATAAGGAAACACGACTTTTTTCTGATAACTAATTTGTTGAAAATGTAAGCAAACAGAGTTATGTGCAGCAAGATACGACAATGGCAAATATGCAAATTCACAAATGGGCAGTCCAACATGGAGGCGATACTTTTACGTGCAACATACCTCCAACGGAGAGAAGTCATGGTTGACCAGAAAGGCCAGGCCTCCTACTGGAACTATTAGGAACTCCACTCTGAACGTGTCGTGGTTCCCATCATAAGTAGCCTTGAATTTCGCATAGATCAGGTAGACGGTGGCATAGGCGCAGCCAATGTAGACGACCTGTTGGGAGAAAAGGGTCAGCGCGCTGCGGTGAATGCAAACTGTGTTGTCACACTGCTAATTAAGCCCACTTCAAGCATATTAAACATTCGTTTTTTTATTATTCTTGAGAAATCGCCTACCTTCATGAATGTGTTGTAGAGGGAAATGAAAGCGGTGAGCAGATCCAGATAACGGGTTGTAAAAACCAAGGCAAAAAGTATCTGGCTTTTCCCAGAGATTCCTGTAAAGCAGATAGATCAATAAGCATTTGGGTTTTCACAAGCATAGCTGGGACAGCAAAACAGCAGCTCGATGCTTAGTTGGAGGCACAGGGCTCAATAATCAGCGACAAGGAGGCGTGTTGACAATTAGGACATGTCACTTTGGAGCACATACTTTATTTACCATGCAAGTGCAGTGCGACGTAGCCTATGAGGTACTGCCACGTCACGAGGAAGCCCGTAATTACGGCGTTCATGTTGGAGAGGGCATTTTAAGAAAATGTTCACCTACACACCATTTTTGCTGAGGCAAAACTCGACTCGTGACGTTTTTGACTAGCCACTGTTGCTGTGTGTCAGTGATAATAATAAAAAATAGTAACTGAGCAGCCATGGGGTCGTTTTAGAAAAACAAAAACATGCAGCGTCGGTTATCACCTAATCAGCGGTAACCAATAATACAAAAAAAAGACGTTAACGTTAGCTAGTTACCGAGCTAGCCATCAAACATAGCTACACATTCAGTCTACCAGCCTTTTTGTTTTTTTATCCATGACTACTCATGCTCCAATTATTATTATTATTAATAATAATAATAATAATATTTCTATAGTAGCGTAAAACAAACATAAAACGTTACCAGTTCAGTTAGCTTGCCTCACGGTTGCTAACAAACATTTAGCTAGTTTTGGGAAGGAAGCGCGTTAGCTAGCAGAAAGAGTGCTAGCTGCCTAGCTCAACAAACGCTAGCCAGCTAAATTACTCCTCTTTAACCGACAGTATATAGCAACAACGCGTTGTCTCCGACTCGTTAGCAACTTCGTGGTAGCATTTTTGAATTCAACAACATGCAAATCATAAGCGGTTGAGTAACGTAGCTATGGTTAGCGTGCTAACACCGAATTAGCCGAGAGAGGGCAGAAATAACGCACAACTCTCCGCTGCCATTTTAAACCAAACAAACAAAGGGTCTCGTCTGCAGACGCAGAGGATAAAATAGAAACAATTGAAAGAATCTGAAGAAAAGCCACACCTATTTACCCGCGAGCGCGTCCGCTTACCTGCGCAGGACCTGGTTTTCCAGATTTTCAGCAGCAGAATGATGATCGCCGCTAAGTGAGACAGATCTCCGGCCAGCCTGAAGACATTCATCGTAGCTTTTAAACGTTCCTGCTTGCGCACCAAACCACAGGCGACTATTTATCTGCTAGTATTCCGAATGGGAGATGGCTGAAATTCGCGTGAACGGGTTTCCAACCACTTTTCCAAGTGCATTTGTCCGAGAAATATGGCGCACGCGGGGCGACGTGGCCGGTGGACGTGGCCAAGAGTTAAATTACAATGCAAGCCGGGAAAAGTAGTTAAAGACGGAGCGCGCGTCTGGTCCCGCCCACATGGGGGGGGGGGGGGGAGAAGAGAGAGAGGAAGAGAGAGAGAAGAGAGAGAAGAGAGAGAGGAGGAGAGAGAGAGAGGAGAAGAGAAGAGAGAGAGAGAGGAGAGAGAGAAGAGAAGAGAAGAGAGAGAGAGAGGAGAGAGAGAAGAGAAGAGAGAGAGAGAGAAGAGAGAGAGAAGAGAAAGAGAGAGAGTTGAGAGAAGAGAGAGAAGAGGAGAGAGAGAGAGAGAGAGAGAGAAGAGAGAGAGAGAGAGGAGAAGAGAAGAGAGAGAGAGAGAGAGCGAGAGGAGAAGAGAAGAGAGAGGAGAAGAGAAGAGAGAGAGACAGAGAGAGAGAGGAGAGAGAGAGGAGAAGAGAGAGAAGAGAAGAGAAGAGAGAGAGAGAGAAGAGAGAAGAGAAGAGGAGAGAGTGAAGAGAAGAGAGAGAAGAGAAGAGAAGAGAGAGAGAAGAGAAGAGAAGAGAGAGAGAAGAGAAAGAGAGAGAGTTGAGAGAGAGAGAAGAGAGAGAAGAGAAGAGAGAGAGAGAGAGAGAGAGAGAGAAGAGAGAGAGAGAGTTGAGAGAGAGAGAGAGAGAGAGAGAGAAGAGAAGAGAAGAGAAAGAGAGAGAGTTGAGAGAGAGAGAGAGAGAAGAGAAGAGAAGAGAAGAGAAGAGAGAGAGAAGAGAAAGAGAGAGAGTTGAGAGACAGAGAAGAGAGAGAAGAGAAGAGAGAGAGAGAGAGAGTTGAGAGAGAGAGAGAGAGAGAGAGAGAGCGCGATTGGTCTCAATACACCGGACCAATGTGTGGATCACGAATCATAAAGAAGAGCCGATCCACAAATAAACGTCTCCCACCTTGTCTCTTGTTGTTAATGGTCATTTAAATCAATACGCAATGATTGGTACAAATATATTGTTATTTGTGAATACATGGGGGTTTTTTTTCTTCCCTTTTTACACAAATGCCTTTTGGTTTGAATCTAATTTTCCTGTGTGTTTGCGTAAAATCGGTTTGTGGAGTGTCGAATGTGCATTTGTGGATCAGGCGACGCGCGCGCGCGCATTCAAGGGTGTAATTTTGCGAATGGCACTTTTCCAGACCTGCATAAATGGTAGATAAATAGTAGTTGGAACACTAATTAAAATGACTGACTGACTTCTCACTGAGAATACTGACTGATATTTAGACACTGTGGTGTATTTTTGTAGTTAACATGATGAAAAATCAACATAAACATGTGATAACATTTGTATACTCAGGGGACATG
>JAOUQW010000023.1:14706896-14719019 GCA_028565825.1 Olivaichthys viedmensis | reverse complement strand
ACTATTACAGATTGCTTCCAGTTAGATGGTAATTTCACTTGTTCCCATATCTTATTATATAGTTTTAGAACTACCTCCTGAGCTGGATCATATAACTGCTCTATCATTTTATAGCATACTTCATCTTTGCCTGGGGATGTATTTTTTTTTAGCTCCCACTAATGCTCTTTTAAGCTCAAATAGTGTAAATGCTGAGTCAAGTGGGCTTCCATATACATATTTCTTGCCAATGGCACTTAAGTTCTTATCAATCACCTGTTGTCTCCATTTACTCACTTCTGCTGTTAAGTTCTTAGTACTATGTACTTTAACAAATGCTTTTGCCAATACCTCAGCCTTTTCTTCATTAAAAAATTGCAACTCCCTTATCATATGTTATCGCAGGTAGGGAAAAATCCTTTCTTATCCCTCCCATTTTCTTGATCATGCCCCATATATCTCTAACTTGTGTGTCTTTTGCAAAACTAGTACAAAATATCCTCCAATAGTTCCATTTGGCTTCTCAAACAGTCTTTCTAACACTGGCCTGGGCCCTTTTGTACTTTATTATGTTGTCAAATGTATGGTTATCTCTGATTTCTCTAAATGCTTTGTTTCTGGTTTTGACTGCCACCAAGGCACCATTTTTTCCTCAATGACCCTTCCCTGAGCATCTGTTTTTGTCCCTCCCCAAAGTGCATTGTGTGCATTAAAATCACCACACCATATCATTTTTTATCTCTCCACACCAACTATATCTTCAACGGCTTCCCTAACTAGCCTTTCACATGGGTTGTATACATTTATTATTTAAAATTTTGTTTTGTTGAACCATAGCTCCACCACAACAGGCTCCAATTCTTTACTTATACCTAATACCCTGTGTCTTGTCACCCCACCCCCTCCTGTACCAGAATTTATGTCTCTATGAACTGATATATACCCATGAATCACAAAATCTAACTGGTTTAAGTCAAGTTTCCTGTACACATATTACATTTTGTTTATCTGCTAGGTCTTTAATAAAATCTTTCAATTTCTGTTAGCTATAAATACTCCTTGAATTCCACTGTAAAACTGATAGCACCATTAATAATCACCACCACATGATGACTGTGTTTCTGGGACCCCTGCGGTTAGTGTTTAATTAATTGACTCTACTGATACTTCGTCCATATCCAAATATTTCTCTGCTGCTTTGGCAATGATCTTGATCTTTTCTGTTCTGCTACTAGTTTGGGCTGAGCAATTAATAACCTCCACTATGAATGCAATACATTTATTTTTGTCTACTACCAGTGTGTCTTTTGATACCTTGCAAAAATTCTGAGTTTGCATAGGCACTGCAATTGAGTGAGAGGCCACAGGCGATGTTTTTATGTTACTGTTAACCTTTTTGATGGCTTCAGCATATGTCATTTTGTCGTGTACCTTTACTATTTGTACTTCCATTGCCCTTTTATGAGCTTCACAGCCTTTGTAAGCAGCGCCATGTTCTCCCCCACAATTGCAGCATTTAATTTTCACTCCTTCTGCACATTTACCATAATCATGTTCACCTCCACACTTTGCACAACGTTGCTTGTTCCGACACACCGTGGCAATATGTCCATAACGTTGACATTTAAAGCACCTGGTAGGTGGTGGGATGTATGGCAACCATGTAGCTAAGGTATCCAATTTTCACTCGGGCTGGTAATTCCTGTTTGTCAAAATGTATCAGTACTGACATGCTGTCACCTTTAACTCCATTCCTGGAGTACTGAAGACGTTTAGCCTTGATTACTTTGGTCCCCGATATGTGTTTCTCTATTTCATCATTGCTTATGTCAGTGGCTACTCCTGATATGACTCCTACTGTTTTCCCTTTGTCCTGCCACACTTGGATGAATTGTTTTATCTTAGCTGCTTGGTCTCGTTGGGCTTTATCTTTGCAAAATAACAATAAGCTTCCATCTTAGGGTCTTTACTTGATGTTACAGCCCTATCCTTTCGTTTACTGCTTTACTGACCTTTAACGGATTCAAAAGAGAGGTACCTTATACTCCTCCCTCCTTTTCTGTGCCTCTTGGTCCCCTATTTTTCCTCCCGACTCAGTGCAATCCCTTTTCCTTGATTGAGTCATCCATTCTCCTCCTGTTTGATTTCCCCCTGCTATCCCATCCATAGCCACCTTCCTGCTCATCCACCACCAACTCACTTCCTCCATCTACATCACTTCCTTCCATCCCCGGTCCACACCTTCAGCCGTGTCCTTGTTTTTTTTAATTAATGAAGCACTGTAAAGAAACTGTGGCTACTTTTATGTCATTAAAATAATTAAGGTATTAAGAAACTAAGGTAATTTAACATTAGCTAATGTCATGAAGACATAGATTTAAAATCTTTTTTTTTTTCTTCTTTTTTTTTTAAAGTCCATAATATATTTTTACTTTTACTAATATATATATATATATAATTTTTTTGTTGTTGTTCTGTTAACAACATATGTTTGTTGTTGTTGTTGTTGTTGTTGTTTTTGCTGTATGGGAATCTTTCTGGACTGCCCACTTTTACAGCTTTGCAGATTTTGCAATAAGGCACATATGATGAAATAAATGAATAATGACTTATTGCAGGCACAGGTCACGCATGCATAGACGTTAGAAAGGAAGGAAGAGCCTTAGACAAAAGGATATCTCACTTCTCTCTTTTATCAAAGACAGATTATGTTTGTTAGAAACACTTAAAGAACTCTGTTCGGCCAAATTACACAGACAGATATCTAGAAATGTTACTTTCAACCAAACTTATTATCAAGATGAGCCTTTACCTCTTCTATCAAATCATATTTATTCTCATCTTTAACACAGGTAAGACGCTGAAAGCTCTAATTTGATGTTTAAGACACAGCTGTTGTGTTCGGTAATAAGTTATGGAGTGCCTTAACACTTGAACTCATCACATGTTGTTTAGGTTATGGGCTAGATTCAACAGGAATGACTTGATATAGACATAGATAAAACTCCATTTGTGTAATTATTTGAAAAGATGCAAAACATTCAGTAGATTTCTTATACTGGAATATAATACAAGCAGTGTTATAGGACATTGGGATAGGTTGATGTTTAGGCACTGACGCATTTTTTTCCTAATACACAAACCTGAAAATGTCAAGTTAAACTAGATCTTTTACAACCAATTATTTTCAAGTTCTTTTTAGCAAAATGCTGAAATATGTGTTGTTTAACCAACAGTAATGCAGATGTGAACAGATTAAGTAATCATATTACTTGAAATACTTTGTATATTCCAAATTATTTGAAATTCTACGGGAAGAAGCTTTAAGTAAGCAGAGAATGGGACACTCTTTGAACCTTTCTACTGCAGGATTATCAGTGAGCAAGATCATTATAATGGACACACAGCCGCTTCTTCATGAGAGAGCCAACCGGTCAATCTCCATCTCCTGCCCTGTCAGCATGTCTTGCTCATCCGGCAGTTTCAGTGTGCTTTGGTATGTGTTCAAGACAGACTCCTACTATCAACTGGATATAAACAGCCAGCAACACAAGTATAAACTGGTGTGTGCAGATCTGCAAATCAATTTGCTCTCACCCAATGATGACGGCGTGTATTACTGTGCTGTGATTCTGAACAGTGACACACAAAGTGGCGCACAGGCTTTTGGGAATGGCACAACATTGGTGGTGAAAGGTAAAAATCCGTTGCAGTGTCACAGATATCGTGTTAATGTTGATATTTGGATCTTTGTTAAATCTATCTTCAAATTCTGCTTTGTATTCAGAGAGTGACGATATTGCTTGGCAAGCTCTGCTCTTCACACTGGTGGGCATACTGTCCCTCTATAGTCTGACCATTTTGACCCTCATCATCTGTATAAAGGTGAAGTGGATTATTCTGTCTGTGAATAAATATTTAAAGACTGTTGCAAACTAAAACAAATGTCACCTGCCATATCATGTTCAACCTGAACGCAACTGTAAACATTTAATTAACCAGATTGGACGAGCCACATCATTCTTGCAAGGAAGACTGAGGAGAAGTCAGGTCAAGGTATTGCTACATTTTACATTATTATTCCAGCAAAAGGTAGACATTATTTTAAATAGATTAACCTCCACAAATAGATTAACAGCTATGAATATTAATTAGATCACATTTGTTGTGTATGCTCATGAATTAAAACTTTAATTCAAATCTTTGGCATCACCACTGGAAACTTATACAGGTGCTAATACTTATATACTCATATAACAGAGAACTTTGTACTCTTTTTGCTTTTATGAGAATGTTATGAGAATTTTTTCTAGATTAGCTTTCTGCTCTCCCTCCTAGTTTAGTTATAGACCCTTATATTCCCTAAGTTTCAAGTAATTCATCTTGTTTTACACCTGTAACTGTTATTGCTTGTAAAAAAATTTTTTTAAACAAAACTCTACTAAAGTAACTAGGCACTCATTTATGGATTGATATTTTTTTCGTGTAATTCCTGCGAATTCTAGGTATATTCAAATGGTACTTAGTAACAAGTAACAATATTTTCAATGTTTATTTATTCTTTTTCTATTTTCTGGCCATCTCCGTATGTATCTGGTCTTATAAGTGGTCTGGTTGGGTTGAAAAAAGTTGTTTCCTGTTACTCTTATCAGAATGACTCAAGCAGGAGAGACCATTTCGGAGCTGTGGTGCAGGAAATGTACAGCAAGAGGAACTTGCGCAGAATCAAGAAAAACTCTGAAGTTTCACAGGAAAACAAGGTTTTCTCATAATTCTTATCCCTTTACAACTAGATAAGAGGGCATTTTGTGAACTAAATGCGTGGACTGCTTGCTTTAATATCTCTGGCAAACTCTTTTACAGGTTAAAAATCCACAGTCTGATGCTGAGAGAGAAGACGTATATCAAAACGTGAAGATGGCTTGATAAAACACCACTGCAAAACCCCAAAAGCCCCCTTACTGCATATCAAACAGAATAAACAAACAGCAAGAAGAAAACTTTGAGATAGGAGTGACCGAAAGAGGAACATTCAACTTGGCAACCAGCTCTCGCTCCCTAGTCCTAATCTAAACTATTATAAACCAAACTGTGAAACTCTTCTCAAATTAGTATTGAAACAGGAACTTCCACTATTGTCACAGACTCTCCTGTGTTATGGTGGTGAGGGCCTTGTAGTGAAATGTGCTGTTCTCTGTTTCACGTCTCCATAGTGATTTATTGCCTCTTTTAAATACGTCGAGGGAGTTTTTTTTCTTGCTCCTCTTCTTTGAACTGTAATAAAATGATTTGGAATATGACGTTATCTATTCATCTTTCAGCATCAGATTCAGCGCTACTTTGCCAGACTGGAAAATGTGAAGCACACAACAACTGTGTTAATTATGTAGCTGTTGATTTATAAGTGTTGCCGCCTCACAGCCCCAGGATCCTGGGTTTGAGCCCGAGGTCCAGTTAGTGTCTGTGTGGAGTTTCATATGTTTTCCCCATGTCTGCACAGGCTTCCTCCGGGTTCTCCGTTTTCCTCCCACTGTTCAAAAAAACATGAATATGTGGATTGACGATTTGAAACTGCCTGTGTGTGTGTGTGTGTGAGTGTGTGTGTGTGTGTGTGTGTGTGATGCTCTGTGATGGCCTATTGTATTCCCGCCTTCTGACCGGTGTTCTCGGGATAGGCTCCGGATCCACCATGGCCCTGATAATCAGGATAAAGAGGTTACTGAAAATGAATGAATAAATTATTTTTTCTGGTCAAGGTCTATCATTAGGCAACATCATAGTTCTATTCAGAAGAGATTGGTGAGATGTTGCCTACTGATTTCTCCACTGCAAACCGTTTCAGCCACAGTTCGTAATTCCAAAACAAACCAGTAACATTTTCAAATTCAGAAAGGGATTGGTTGCATTTTTAAAAATTCATAAACTGATCTCTAAAAAAATGGTAAAGAATATCACTCAGTGACAAAAAGAACAACAGTGTCTAATTGCGGTTTACATTCATGTGATAAGACTCATGCACTGGGTTAATCACTAATGAAGCAGGCATGACATTAGTGTTTTTACAACAGTCAGTAATTAAATACAATATCCTAGGTGTCAAGGAATATTCACCATGAAAGAGATTATTTTATGTTTCAATGCCCATATCAATTCTACATACCTTGACCCAATCATTTCATAATCACTACCCTCTCACATTTCTGGCGTAGACTCAGCTTTATATTTTTCATATTTTGATCCATAATTGTCTTAAGTATTCTAACTTTTATTATATATTTATTGACAGCCACTATAAGTTCCAGTTGGCAATTTAAAATTTTGTTGTAACTTTGCAACTCAAAAGTACCTGATGCCACCTGCAGGCTCAAATGCATTCACTGTGTATATTCCCTCAGTTTTTTAGTGTACTATAACCGTTATTAGTCATGATGGCTAAAGTATCACAATGTGCTCACATAGACCATGTGTCAAGTTTCTGAGCTAGCCCTGAGTTCAAATCCCAGGACTGCCAGAGAGCCGCTGGGTGAGTGGGGGTCGTTCTCATATGATGCTGCCCTAAATATACATATTTTTTATTCTGTGTTTGTGCGTCTTGCATTTGACCACATCAATCTAAATCCTAGTTGTAGGCTTAGGTATACTTCAGTTTAAAAATACTGTAGCATCATCAGTTATTGAAGCGTCAACAGTCCAAGACCCCACCTAAAGCTTGCACTCATGATGATGAGAAAGAAAAGACTAATATATAAATATAAATAAAGACTAAAACAACAAGTACCTGAGGTTAGACTGTATATTGTGCACACTTTGTTTCTATAGACAGAGACAGAGTCGCTGTGAACACTGGAGGCAGATGTGTCACATGGGCTCCAACACTGTGCTCTTTTAGCACACCTGGGCACAAGGTCCAGCAGCAGAGCCACCGCACCATCGCTATGGCCCTGCAGAGGAACATAATGCACATGAAGAGGTAGATCGGCCTCATTTGTGAGAATCTGGAGGTTATTAACAACATGGAGGAGGTTAGGGAGGAAGAAGAGACTGAGCAGCAGCATGTCCTGAGAGCTTATGAACTATAACCACATTCAATATATGTTGACTTTGATGGTGTGCAGCCTGGGGGGTTGTGAGAAATTTGTGGTGATCAGCCATTTAAGTTTGGACATGATCAAGAAATGTTAAGAATTCTTTGTGATTTTTTTTTATTATTATTATTTTTTTTAGTATCTTGTATTGACAGATTTGTTTAATAATAAACACAACATATTTTTACGATGTGTTAAAATGTTGGTGGTATTTAAACATATGTCTGTTGTTTACTTCATTTTGTTCTTTTGGTTGTTGGATAAGGAAATTAAGATTTTAAAAAGCAGGCGTCTTCGAGCAGCCAGCAGAGGGCGTCAGATAACAACAACGTGAACAGAAATATCGCGATAATTGCGCTGATATAAATCCCGCCGAAACGCTCGGCGAGCCTTCTTCTTCCTGAATACACATCACGTAAGTCAACATGGCCTCCTGGTAGCAGGAGAAAGTATCTGCTAATATCATTGCCATCCGTTATTCTACAGTACACTTTTTTGCGATATAATAAGCCCGTAATGTATTTACGTTCTTGCGGCGTCAAAATTAATGGGCTGGCTTGAATAAAGAGTTTTTCTTTTAGTTATTTGTTGGGGATGGTTTCATAAATGGCGGACTGCTAGCCAGCGAGCTAGCTAAATGTCTTGCACGGCGTTTTCTTTTATTCTTTTAGCTGGGTAAGTGCAAGATAATAAGAGAATTTATTTGATAGATATTAGTATTTCTCTGTACTAATCTTTGAAATAAACGAATAAAATGGTTAGCTCAATAATTTAGTTAGCTGGAGCAGAGCAGGCTAGGTCGTCTGTCGTTCAGTTCAGTATACATCGTGCTGCTTACCCTCGAGTCTAAATATTAACGGATCGTGTATGCGAAATTAAATATATTTGGTTTGTCTTGTTTAGCAAATGGCGGACGACGCCGGTGGTAGAGGAGGTTTCCGCGGAGGGTTCGGTGCTGGCGGCCGGGGCCGCGGTCGAGGTCGGGGCAGAGGCCGTGGAAGAGGGCGAGGAGCCCGGGGCGGCAAGGCCGAAGACAAGGAGGTACGGCCTTGTTCAATCTTCTCTCTTCGGTCACTTTTATTTTATTTTTTTATATATATAGAAATTTAGAACAGAATCTAGACGGTGTGACTTGCCTGACCATATTCTGCCTGGTTTTGTTTCAGTGGGTGCCCGTGACCAAGCTTGGTCGTCTGGTGAAGGACATGAAGGTCAAGTCCCTGGAGGAGATCTACCTGTATTCTCTACCCATCAAGGTGTGATGTTGCCAGATCCTTGTTTTCATTAGACCTGGGTGATATGACTGCATTGTCATAATACACTTTTCTGAATATCCCAGGTATTGTCAGTACTTTCACAGCACAGTTACAGTAATAAATAGCTGATGGGCATTAAAGTATCTGTACCGTTGTCCCACTTTGTTTGCTTGGTTTGTGTTAATTATATTCGTAGGCACTGCTGTAATCAACTTTGGGTTTTTTGTTTGTTTTTTGGAGGTTGTGGTGCATTTTACTGTCCAAAGAATGGCAATAGCTATAGTGTTGTGAAATTCTTCAAGTATGATATACCTAAATATCGCCCAGCCTTTCTTTGTCTTTATGTTTTGTAAATGCCATTAATATTGAGACTGACACTTGTGTCCTAACTTTTCCATTTCAGGAGTCTGAGATCATTGATTTCTTCCTGAGCTCAGCCCTCAAGGATGAGGTGCTGAAGATCATGCCTGTCCAAAAGCAAACTAGGGCTGGTCAGCGCACCAGGTTCAAGGTGATTCTTTTTTTCTTTTTCTTTTTTTTACTTTAATGTTTGGTAATTCTGCTCTGAATGATTAAATTTTATGTATGCTTTATTTTAATGGGTTGGCTGTGCTTTAGGCTTTCGTTGCCATCGGTGACTACAATGGGCATGTTGGTCTGGGAGTGAAGTGCTCTAAGGAGGTGGCCACTGCCATCAGAGGAGCCATCATCCTGGCCAAACTGTCAATCATTCCTGTCAGGAGAGGCTACTGGGGTAACAAGATTGGGAAACCCCACACTGTCCCCTGCAAGGTGAGGATGTGTGATAAAAATGCCTTGTGCAAAATCAGATGTGCTCAATTTTGTGCTGAAATTTGAACGATTGTGGGGTTGTTTTTTTAGGTGACTGGTCGTTGTGGCTCAGTCCTGGTGCGTCTGATCCCTGCTCCCCGCGGTACTGGCATTGTGTCTGCTCCTGTTCCCAAGAAGCTGCTCATGATGGCTGGTATTGATGACTGCTATACCTCGGCCAGGGGCTGCACGGCCACCCTGGGCAACTTTGGTAAGGAGGCTTTAATAAGCTTGCTTGTATTAAATGTAGGTGTTCTCCCTGCTCTGGTCGGCTGCACCTTGTCTGTGGTGTATTCGACAATTTAGGGGAGAAGAGGAATGAGTATGCTAATGCACGGCAGGAGTATGTACTGGATGATATTTCTGTTCCTTGATTATGCTCAACAGGTTTTTCTGGCCACTGTCAGCTTTATGTGAATTTACTCCAATGCTCAAGGTTTTTTGGTCTGTCTTCCTCTTTAGCCAAGGCTACTTTTGATGCCATCTCCAAGACGTACAGCTATCTGACCCCTGATCTCTGGAAGGAGACTGTGTTCACCAAGTCTCCCTACCAGGTATGCACCTCCTAGTGATTTTTGATTTTGTAATGTCAAATCCCCTATTGCAGATATTTGACGGTCTTGTTTCTCTCTCCAGGAATTCACTGATCATCTGGCCAAAACTCACACCAGGGTCTCGATGCAGAGGACCCAGGCCCCTGTTCAGGCCTCCTAAATTTTGTACAATGGAAATAAAATCCTGAAAACAACCTCACCTGCCTGAGCCTTGCTTATTATTGTACCTGAATGATATTGGGATTTCTGTTGACCTTTTTTGGAGCTCATAAAAGCGGTGTGGCTAGTTGGCGTACAGAAGCAATTTGTCTTACTATAAAGTGAATGGCCACTGTAATGCAGTGTGCCACAACTTGAAAGTTAAAATTGGCTTGTAAGGATTGTTTGGTAGTGGTGTGCATGCTGATGTGTGGAATTTACTGTTACCAGAGTTGTCGAGCAATAGGTGACAGCCTGGTTAGGGCCCTCAGGTAGAGAGTAGAAACTAATCAGTGCACTAACGTTGTCAGCTTGTACCCTTAAAATCTAGGACAGCTCACAGCAAAGCTATGAACAGTAATGGGGAGCAGCTTTAGCTCAGGAGTGTACATGTTGAGTTGTAAGGTCACTCAAGGCATAGATGGGTTGATGTAGGCCAGCGGGCTACTGATCAGAAGGTCGTGGGTTCAAGCTGCATCATGACTGACCCCAGCTTACCAACATGCTGGGATGTGTAAGAATGAATTTCACTGTACTTATGTATGTGACAATAAAATAATATTCTATGTAGGGAAATGTAAATTTTATTGGAAATGGCATTGTTACCTTATACCTGTAGACACCCAGCTTGCCATTTGGAGGATGGTGCTGTGCAAGTCAATGTTGCAGCTTTGTCTATGGTATACTCAGCTGCTATAAAATCTGAAACTTGATTGTGTTGCATTTATTAAAGTTGTTACAGGCTCCTTGAATCTCATGAGCTAGATTTTTGCTGACCCCAGCTTACCAACATGCTGGGATATGTGAAGAATCAATTTCACTGTACTGTACTTGTATATGTGACATGACCTTGACATATTATTGTTGCTGGTCCAGTGCCAATCAGCCCCATTGTGTCCTCAGCATGAATGTAAATAATTTTGGTAAAAACCCATTGATTTAGTCTAAAGCTAGGCCTTATCCATGTAATAAAGGGCCCTTTAAGTATTACCTAGTACAGTGAACAAGGCTTCATGTTGACTAGTTCTAAGGAGGTAAATTTTTACATTTCAGTAAAGTGAGGAAGAAAGTGATTTTAGTGACCAGAAAACACCTTTCAATAAAGGTATTTATTTTACACATTTATAAATACAGTGGAGCAACTCGCAGCTGAAATGAGAACAGAGTTTATGCCTCCTGTGCCATCATCCTCTCTTTCTGCTTCATCAAGCATTTCCTTGCACTGGCATATGCACCAAGATCCCCATCTAAAACAAGAGTGAACGTTTAAGTAACACACATTTAACTTGAAATCCTTTCAAACTGTCAAACTCCAAGTAGACGTTGAGCTTAGTTTACAAATAGAGTGAGCAGTGAACAAATGTAGAAAGCCACTGTTAATGTACCAAAAACTTGCCCCTCCACTACAGGCATGCCTGCTAAGAGGCCTTTATGATGTTTCAAAGCTTTGTAGATGGATAGATATACATGCTTTGATGTTGAACATGTATGAGTGTATATGTCCACTCACAGCGTGACTGGTATGCCTTGGTGACCTCATTAAACTGCTGCAACTCCTTGGCACAGTTCTGCTTGTAGCTGGGTCCCTCACGCTGCTGGCAGGCTCGGGCACGCTGCTCGATGATTTTCACAATCTCTTGGTCCACCTTACTACAGGTCAAGAGATCATGCTGTTTAGAACAAGGTCAGAGACACAACAGAGAATACTTGATACAGGACAACACTGTTTAGTCCAGGGGTGCCCAGCTGTGGTCCTGCAGGGCCAGTGTCTGGAACTGGTTAGGTGCCTTCTCTGGTGACTAAAGGGAAAACACCAAACTGTGGTGTATTTTAGTCTTCATGACCGGAGTTGTGCATCCCTGGTTTTGATCGATACTTACTGATCTCTCCTCCACTGCATTTCTGCTTCATAATAGCATGCATAGTCGCCTTCCAGGCACTCGGTCAGCTCTGGTACACGGCGAAACTTCTGGTGGTAGTAGTGCAACTTGTTCTCGCTCTGGAGGCTGTCAATAGCATCTAGAGGAAATTGATAAACAACCAAAAAAAAAAGAAAAACAGTTAGTTACGCTTTCGGCTGCAGGTCATGCTGAAGTCATACTTGGTGGCCTGTGTTATTGTGGGAGGGTCAGTGGTTAGGGCGCTGGACTACTGATCAGAAGGTCGTGGGTTCAAAACCTCAGCTCCACCAAGCTGCCACTGTTGGGCCCTTGAGCAAGG
>JAOUQW010000023.1:14659136-14687127 GCA_028565825.1 Olivaichthys viedmensis | reverse complement strand
GACAGTGAGGACGAGTGCAAATATACACAGAACAATAAATACACAGGGCAATGCACGCTAAACAGGACAACAGAACAGTATTAAATGGGGTATTAAATCAGTCAGTTTATCAAATTTATGACTACTTGCAGAGTGATTTCATCAGATATTCCTGAGTAAAATGATTGCTAGATGGGTTTTAAGGCGCAAACTAATGTTTCTCCAGTTTAGATAGCTAGGTAATGTTAATCAGTTACTGTGGATTTCAGTTCAGCCTGTCTTGTTTTTCTTGAAGTAAAAAAAAAAGAAAGAAAACAGAACCTTATAACCAGAATGTAATGGTAGGTTTAAGGACCCTTCCTGCTGGTATATTGGAAAAGAGTTTTGTTAGTTAAGTTAGTCAGGTTCTCTCACTTTGCTAAGACTTTTATTTCACATATAGAGTGATGAAAATTAAAAGAAGGAAATTGATAGAGGAGGAAGCTAGGTGTACTGCATCAAACAACAATTATTTTTTACTCGTATCAACATCAAAGTTCAGTAAGAGAGGCCTAGTGACGAAAGCGTTCGCCTAGCTCCTTACATAAAGCAGTTTTGAATATAATACACATTTTTGACATCTGAATGACACCAATGATTTACTGCAGTCATTAGCCTAATGCCTACAGCCAGGGTTGTTTCAGACATTACAAATACCAAGCTGTCAATCATCAATGAACAATTATATTTAGCAATTTTCTTTACTCCACATTTAAACAAGGATAGGTTTTAACAATCTCACAGGCAAAAAATAGCAGTGTTGCTTTACATTAATGATACTGGGTGTCTTACTTTAGAATTGTTAGCGTTATTCACATAATTATATAAAAATATAAACCTAATCTAAAAATAGATAATAATTGATTATTGGGGATTAGCAATTAAATTTACAACCACTAATACCAGCGCCATACTGCTGCACTATTTAGACACATTATTCCACAGACTGCATGACAATGTAGATGCCTTTTTCTTGTCTAAGCACCTGCCAATGAAGAACTTTCTGCACATCCCTGAGATGATGTGAGTGATTAAAGCTTGCCATTTTTATGACAACTTGGGACAAGTGTTGAGGATTTCTCTTTTAAAGGTTGAGATATGTGTTCGGAAGCTGATGCTAGATACAGTATGTCAGCTGATATCCTGAGCTGCGCTACATCTGAGTATGATATATGATCAACCCTAGAAACTAAACATTATCACCCATACCATTATCATCAAGATGTTTTAAGACATTATGAATATGCACACATATAATTATGTAAACATAATTTACTTGACACTGTGCATTTTTTTGTTTTACTGAGTGAATTTTTGTTCATATATGTCAATCTTGGAAAACACATTAAAGGCAACCCCTCATTTACAATGGTGTTACCAAGTGTTAAAAAAAAAAGACAGAATACAGAAATCAAAACATAAGAGACACAAACAATTAGTATTCACCATCGCCCACATATAACTGGCTTCATAATTAAATATTTAAAATGGGGCAGTGTAATAAGAGAATTCAGTTTCATGTCACCTGAGGTTTATTTCAGGTGTGTAATGTACTGAATCTTTCCCAGGTCACAAAGAACCTCAGTTACATTGGGCACAAGTGGCTGTATTGATTGGGAATTATAGACACTGCCCTTCCAATGCAACACAGAGGAGCTACTGTATATGGAGGTCATTTATGGGGAATGGCCTATGAAATTATATATACAAACAAATGTCAAGCTAGCTCTTATTTCACACTGAGAGAAGACCCTTCCAACTTTCTATATAAAATGTTATGATTAGAGTATTTGTCACCTGAGAGCTGAAAGAAACTGCATCAAAACGATTAGCTACAGAGAAAGCAGCATGTCTGCAATTACACATACGCTGAATCATACATTTCTGGAGCAGCACTACAGAAGGTTTATGGGTAAAAAGGTCTATGGCCTAAAAATTTCTTTTTGAGAACATGATTTACACATATTTAACTTGTAGTTGTTGTGTTTCATTTGCTTCTGTTACACCCAGACTTAATGTAGCAAGACAAGATATGTATATTGCTTATTAAGTGCTTACATTCGCAAAAACAACCAAAATTATAAAAGCAGTAGCTTTTAACAGCAGGACAGTAGGGGACAAGACAAGGCAAGTACATTCAAATGTTAAAAAATGAAGAAGTCACGGGATATAGGATAGATGGCCATTCCAGTAGGAATTTGAGTTAAGTGTTTGTACTCCCTGGGGCTTGAAGCTGTTCCAGACAGATTCACTGAAAAAAAAAAATCAAATCAATGATTGTTGATGCCTCCGAGGAGATGTTTCAACTGACATTACTGTGGGTTTGCTAATACTTGTGTACCAGACACTGATTGACAGAGTTGAGATGGTTTCAATTACGTTGAAGATTTTAAGTGCATTAGAAAAATACTCATACTAAAGTATTTTCAACTGTTTAGTGCTTATATGGGTGCCGAAGAACCTTATAATTCTTTTATTGTCTACCATGTCCATCTTTAAATCTATAATGATAATTTGCCTTTTTCTTTCACATTAAAATTAAAGATCATTCACCAGCTGACTTTGCTATCTAATAATCATCTGATAGTCATAAGAGTACCACAGTTATGAAGCTTGCACACCAGTTTATCACTGCATTGGGGCAAAAGCTCAGAAGGGGCAAGTCACGTAGTTTACAGGATGTGACTCACAATTTTCATTGCGACAGTTGGCTTCTGTTCTTCAAGTCAAGTCAAGACTGTGAGCTGAATGGGGCCTTAAACACCTTGCAGGCTTTTAATCCCTAAACCAGAAAGAATGACAGTGTATCTTAAAAAAAAAAAAAACCACAATTAAAAGATACTTTCTAGTGACATAACGCAACTTCCTTCTTTGTACTCCTTCTGACATGACGAGGTAGACAATGTGACATCTGTTAGCTGCCATTCCTGTAGCTTTGTTCACATGAATAGAGGTTTTGGGTTTTTTAAGATGACTGCTTCACAGGGGCGTGGGTTCCTGTTTCTCCCCCATCCACTCCTTTGAGTCGGCACCAGCAGGGCTGTAGTGATGGAGCGCTCAAAGCCAGTCAGCATTGTGTGTACAAATGAAGAGCCGTGCTGGTAAAGCAGCCTTGATCTGATGAGGTGGTTCTTTGTTTTCTTTGCGCTACAAAGTTGAGGCTGAGATAACAACATGACAAAAGCAGAAGTTACTTAATGTGTCAATTTTGCAATAAAGTGTTTAGTCAGGAGTTACAAAGTTATTCATTGCATTTAGTGCAATTTATATAAATATAATACACACATATAATACACAGAATAAACATGATGCAAATTTGACTTGTGGAATTAGATACCAGCATTTTAGACGAGATGGTCTGGTAAACTATGTGGTTTTGATTGTTACTGTCTTGGAAATGGAAATGGAAATAGCAACGATTTAGAATTCAATAGAATTTAATATTTCTTCATTACAAAATAGCCAGAATACTTTACACAATCCAGTATTGTGGCAATAGTTCTTTTTTGAACTGTTAAGACACCTTTGTTATGCGGTACCAAAATGTAACACAGCCATAATATGCCTGTGATGTAGTCACAGGCATATTAGGCAAATATAGGCAAACACAGGCAAATATAAGTACAGACCTTCCAGCTCTCTATAGTGCTATAGAATAATATATTATTCAGGCTGCTCCAATGTGGTCCAACTCTCTCCAAGCTTACTTCTGTGATTGCCATCACTAATTACCGGGTTTTATCCAGAATTCTTTTCTGTCATTATTTTTTTTCTGTCATGATTATTGCTGTATTCCTAAATTCAGTTCAGGGAGTGGAAAGTAATTAGGACACACTCAAAAGGAGCAGACAGTATATGTGAAGACTATGTTGTGGTGTTGCTTGTTGAGCTGACGTTTAATTCAGTTGATTGTGTTTTTTATGCCATGGCTGTGGCTGACAACATCCAGAATAAAAGCTTTGTAAGGCCACCTGTTAGAGAATGTAACAGTTGTGTTCACCTCTCATATGTTCACCTCTCATATGTATCTTATCAGGAGATGACTATAAGAGGAGGAGATGGTGTCTCAAATGAAGTCAATTACAGTCTAAATAATTGGACACACTGACAAAATGTTTGTTGTTGTTGTGGCTCTGTCCTCCAGCTACACTGGATTTGAAAAAAAAACAACAAGAAAAACCAAAGACCATGATGTCAAAGTACTGAAAGTCAACTTTAATCCAATGGTAGTACTTACATATGGAGGGACCATATAGAGATTACAGCTCTTTTTATTATTGACAGAGTTGATTCATGAAGTATTTGCATAGTGAGTAATTGCTGTTGCCTCTCAACACACGCAGCAAGAAAGTGTCACTGCCAGTAAAGCAAGCCATTATAGGGCAGAAATAAATCAAAAGACATAGCTGAAGCATTAGGTGTGTCAAAATCTTGTGTATATTACATTGTTAGGAAACAAGAAACGTCCAAACCAAAAGACTAATAAAGATTATTTTCAATCATGAAGAAAAAAACTGTCAAGAATACTGTCCAGGATGTAGATATAAATGTGTCAAAGGCAAAGGCATGACCTGAGGCATCAAGAACAGAAAGGCCAAGTTACAGTTTAAAAAAAAAAGAAGCGTTATAGTTAGATTGCTCATGATCCAATGTATAGCACCTCATCGGTGAAACATGGTGCCATTGGCATGTATGACTGATGATGTGTACAGAAGTTTGTTTACTGTTCAGATCCAATCAAATACCTTAAAAGTAAGTGGATGGCACTTCACTTTGCAGCAGGAAAATAATCCGAAACATACAAAACAATTATAAAGTTTTAGTGACCTGACCTGAACCCCACTGTGCATCATTTCACTTACTGAAGACCAAACTTAAGGCAAAACACCCACAAAACAAGCAGGAAGTGAAAACAGCTGCACTACATGCCCAACAGGGGAAACACAAAGTGTCTCATGATGATTATGGGTTGCATTCCTCAGGCAGTCATCAAATGCAATTGATTACATTTTATTTAAAATTATGTTCATTTGTCTTTACTAATGGTACATCAGAATGGGGGGTACTATGTACAGTATAGAAAAGGCTACATATAGAGCCCATAATTTCAAGTCTAATAAATATTATCAAGTTATGAGAAGCCTTATGATGTGGATACCAGTACCCCCATATTCTTCAGTCTGTGGGCAGAACTGCCTACTTTCTTAAGCCTAGAACCAGCTCTCATTACCCAACATCCAGATTTATATATTACATGAGCATCTACAAAGCTGATGTGAGATCAGCAAACAGGGGCTTCTGGCAGCAGCAGCAGCCTGCACAGTTGATGTGGCCTGAAGCTAGGTGAGATGAGAAGGCTCCCTACTCGCCCTGCACTCTTTCATCACCTGGGAAAGGGGGAATTCCACCTTTTCATCCTCCACAGGTTTATGCCTCACAGCACTTACACAGCATTCTGACAGGTTTTGTGTGTTTTTCAGAGAATCCCCTCTAAGAAGTGTTTCGGTGGAGCCAATTTCAATCCTTTTGAATTTTCAATTTCAAGCCCCCTGTGTATGACAATGAGCTGTTTTTATGGATCTACAAATGTGTGTAATCTTTAATATTCTTATACAACACTACTTAGCAATGGAGAGGTGAAGCTCTGATTCATGTTTGAGTTCAAGCTGTGCCATTTGCTGTCCAAGTTGCCTGAGGATACATTTGGCCATGTTTTTTTTTACTGGGAGACAAAAGACAATAGGGACCCTTTCTCAATCATTCACTTTATGATGTACCAGTGTGTTGGGCATTTGCATGGCAGAGTTGAGCCTTCTGTGCTCTTCCAAGCATGTTAATGTGCTCATTAATGTGCTGCATATAGCTGGTGATTTGAGATGTGTTGACTGGCTACAGTAGCTCTGGCCGTTGCAATCCTGTAGACTTTGGATATTTAGATTTCTACAACAGAGAAATCTCTAGGTGGACAAATACAAAAGGAGAAAAATTATTTCAAAATGATTTCAAATTATTTTTGTTTATGACTACAATAGCTCTCTGTGTACTGTGTACTGTCCACAAAGCCATTCTCCTTTTCACCCAAGAATACAATTTCATATTGATAAAAGCAGACCCAAACTTTTGGGTCACCCCTCAGCTTTAAGAGGACAAAAGCTTTTAAACAAAGTCCAGATGCTTGCTGGGGGCAGTGGGGATTAGGGTAAGGATGATAGGGTCACTATATATGGGCAGATTCTCACAGTGTGTGTTTGTGTGTGTTGCCAATCCCACCCATATGCAAATGTATTCAGATCTTTTTGTGATCGGACCACAAGGCTAACCATAGGAAGAGAGCAAAGGAAAGAGAGAAAAAGAGAGAGGGGTAGAGGAGCAAAACACATCTGCTGTTCCTTAGGGTACACTCTGAAGCACTCAAAGCGCTATGGGTTTACCGCAGTGTAATGTCCCTCTTCTGCTCTTACAAAACAGGGGCGTCCACCATCATCTAGACTGTCATATGGCAGTGCTTTTAGCGTGAGAGGAGTGTATGCGTGTGTGTGTGTGTGTGTGTTTGTGTGAACAGAGAGTGGAGGAAGTGATGTTTCAAAGGTTGCGCTGTGGTGCAGAATACCTCTTAATGGGATCTGTGGTTGAACTGTGGTACAAAACATACAAGAGGTGACAAATCCACATTTGATTTAGTGAAGAAGAAGGATTACTTACTACTCCATGACAGTGTATTAGGTACTAGATAGATGTAGCTATTATGTGTCCCATCAAACGAGCTGAAACAGACATGCCACTCGTGCAGTATCATAAGGATTTTCCACATAATCACTCATGTGCCCTGTGGTCATGCTGAATTGGTTAATTGTACTGTTGATTCACAACTTTATTAAGCTCTTAAGCTCAGAACTGGCATGGATGGAGTATGAGCAAATTCTCTCTGTTCTATCCTCAAATCCCTACGGGCCTCAAACATACACCAACTCTCTGACACTGTTCTCTGTCTTGAAACGCTCTCAGTGATAATTTAGTAGCTTGACACACAGAGAGCAGCATGATCTGTATGCGAAGGCACTCACTGTGACGTTACCTGTGTCTTTCCTCTAAGTGATGCTATATAAAATAACCAGGCTAAGACAAAGAGTCAAACACACGGTTCATGTCTACTGCTTCAAAACAAAGGACTACAGGTGCTATTGACAAAGTTGCATCTGCTTTCATGTTTTGAGCGGCATCGTGCACTGGTATGTATGGGCTCCTACACCAGAAGAAGTTACCGTAATGCTGTATAGTCATTCTTAGTCCCATAACAAGGCACAACCACAAATGCACCTTTTAAATCACTCTTGCTTTGTTTAGTTAGCACTTCAAACACTGGAAAAGCTATAAACTCTGAATTGGGTTTTGGACAGTGGAGTAGTGTAGTTGTCTTTAGTCTTCTATTTTGTCTTAGTGATGCATATAATGGAAACTAAACCACTTTTTCACACAGTGGACAAAAATACATTGTGACAATAATATATAGAAGAGGCGGCTGTGGTTTTGCCTTGACGTCATTGCAATTAAGTTAAAGAGTAAATAGCATGAATAAGCAAAAGCCACAGCCTTTCCCTTAAAGGGATACTCTGGATGCTCAAATATTTAATCTTTCATACATCTGGTGAGGCATAGTCTCCAGAGCGAGATTTCCTGGTTTTAAATATTGCAAAAACTCCTGATGACGTATCTTGAAGGTAGCAATAAAATTTGAAAAAAACTACAACAGCTTTTGCGGTAAGCTGTTTGAGATTTTTATTTTTATTTACTTATTTATTTTAACTAGCAAACTTTCAAGAAAGTGCATAATAATTAGCAGCTCTTCCCAAATTAAACTGAGGCACATGATTTGTGTTTGTAGGAGGATACATTTATAGCTTTCACTCTCTCGTATTTACCATCAGAGATGGCTGAGAATAGTCTACATTTACTCAGCTACATATACTTAAGTAATTTTCGAAATAAATTGTACTTGTAAGAGTAGTTTTAATGGAGTGAGAGGGGAAAATATGAACTTAAGAAAACATGTTGCAGTAAGCCATTAGCAATTTCACCTGGCTAACATTCAGAGAATGCTGTTCATATAGACGAGAGGTGTATTCTAACTTCTGTATGATGTAATACACATGTTAATACATGAGTTTAAATCATTTTCAGTCTCCATTTATTTACATTGAATGGTTTTGATCTCATCATCATCATCAACATTCTGTTTGGATGCACTACTTGTGTACTCGCTCCACTAGATATTTTCTTACTCTTACTTAAGTTTTCTTGTTCCTTGACCAGTAGGCTACGATTAAGCTATACTACTAATGTTAATGATGTAAACGGTATAGGATTGATTACAGTGGGGATTTTGAATGATTCTATGACATCTTTGAGTAATATATGCTGAGTATTGCAGTGACAGAACATTGATGGATGTAAATGTGACAACTATACGTATTTAAGTGTCTCTCCAAACACAGCCTGCTACGGCCATGGTGCATGTTAACACGAATGAAAGAGGCCAAGTTGCTAGCGCACTGAGCGACTCTATGTCTTATATACATTCCCACACACTCCCACATATACAGTACTGCGCAAAAGTCTTAGGCACATGTAAAAAAATTATGTAAAGCAAAAATGCTTTTAAAAATAATTAAATAAAAAGTTCCTAAATATCAAAAATAAAAATAAAAATGAATAAATAAAACAAATCAATATTTAGTTTAACCAGCCTTTGCCTTTAAAACGGCATCAATTCTGTTAGGGACACTGTTGTGCAGTTTTATAAGGAAATCGGCTGTTAGGTTATTCTTGGAGAACTTGCCACAGTTCTTCTGCAGAACTTTGGCTCTTACTTGCTTCTGTCTCTGCAGGTAAAATCCCAGGCAGCCTTGATTATGTTTTTATCTAAAGTGGTCTATTACTTAAAATGTTACTTTCTTTAATGAAAAAATTAATGTATGGAAATCTAAAATTAGCTTTTTTCTAATGACACTAATGAAGAAGACATAAAATAAACATCTAAGACAAACTTTATATAAAAAATGTAGGGTGCCTAAGACTTTTGCACAGTACTGTACATACACACGCAGCTACACACATCAGTTTCTACTGCTGTCAGCTTAGTAGCCACAAGTCTGTGTTAATCCACAGCTGAGCCGCCAGGCATGAAACTTTAGCCTGAACCTATTACGACTGCTTCTCATCCCCTGTCCCTTTCTTGTCTTCTCTTGCTCTGTTCTCATGGACACAACCTAGTATCTCTTTATCTCTCACTCACTCACACACTTACACACACACACACACACACACACTTACACACACACACTCACACACACACACGCTTACTGGAGTTCTGCTCAGTTCTGTTTCAGCACAGCACTGTACAACAAACATAAATTAAGACACAGCTTAAACTTCTCTCATATATTGACACAAATGCCAGTCAGCCAAATCCTTTTATCCATTATGCGTTGTATATAATTCACTCAGGTACACAAGACTTGCCTGTGCAGGTTTTTCCTGCACCGAAAGCATCTGAAGGTCTTTTGTTTTGGACTCCCAACTAAACATCTTTTGTCCTGAACTGATAAAACAGCTTCATCACTGCATGATCACTGGCATGATACATTGACAAGTACAGATATTAATGCACCCTGACTCAAATTTCATATTCTATTGACACTCTGCAAACATGGCACTGATTCTGTTGGCCTTTTGCTCTATTCATCATGTCTTCTCAGGTCAGCAGGCCTACCCATATGCTGCAGACCTCAATCAATACACTCTCTTCAAATGCTGATCTCTGCATTTGCTGAGTGGTTAGCTAGGGCCAAACAGGATATCTTTTTTGTCATGCACATTAAAGAACTGCCAAATGAGGCCATTTCATCCCATCTTTTGCGTGAATATTTTAAGCAGCACATTTAATAGTCTCCAACCTTCTGAACTTTGGATTTACAGCACCTGACCTGGTAACATCAGGCATTAAAGATTCCATCCATTCAAAGAGACAAGCAGTCTATGTGTGTCCACCAACTGCCCCTTCTCGCTTTCAATCACCTTGACCTGGAC
Source organism: Olivaichthys viedmensis (assembly GCA_028565825.1). NCBI lineage: Eukaryota > Metazoa > Chordata > Actinopteri > Siluriformes > Diplomystidae > Olivaichthys > Olivaichthys viedmensis. The sequence continues at coordinate 14,677,023 of JAOUQW010000023.1, read as the reverse complement.
GTTTCATGTGGTTTCAGAATGAAAGGTATCAGAGCCTATGAGAAGGACAAAAGCCTTGCTGATCTGCTTTCTGTCTCTTTTGTTCTTCTGTTTAATATACTCTGACAGCAAGGCTACAGGTGCTACTCGAAGGTACTATCAGTTTTTCGGTTAATCAGTTTTTCAGTGTTTGTCTAGTACCTAATAAACTAGCAACTCATTGTATATTGTATTTTCCATATAAAGTTACTAGTTTATTATGTACACCTGACATCAACTACACCTGACATTTAAGTATACAGTATATATATTAATACACACTTGCATATCATGGCCATTGTTGAGTACAGCAATAAGGATGCCAAGCCCTGCAAATGTGATGAATTTTTAACATGGAGCTCATTTTGTGGAGTCGTCTGAACACTTGGCTACACACGCCAGGTTACAGTGGCTGGGAAAAGCCTTGGGGATACACAGAATCCCTTTTGTGCCCTCTCACGGGTGGTGGTGTTTTTCAATCCCTTGTAATAGATTTTAGCTAGTGGGGATCTTGTGGTATTTGCGATGAGTGTGATCTTCTTTTTGGGCTCGGAAATGACAAAATGAGAGTGGAACATTCTCTTTTTGGTGGAGAGTACTTGTAATTTGCCATAATGGCAGACACATGGATTCTCCATCTGTGGGCTTCTAGTGGAGGAAATGTGTCGATGGGCCTCTCAGATGAATCACACATACATGGTACATGTGCGTTTTTCAGCACCAACAGACGGTTGGTTTCAATGTCTCTTTTTTATAGTTAAGCCGATATTTCTAGGTCCATAATTGTCATGATTGATCTAAATAGGTATGAGAGAGCAAAAGCAAATAAAAATGTTTGATGGAAGAAAAAGCCCATTTTTGACCCCTTTTTCATCATCCATCATGGCATGGTTCGCTGCCAGTGGTGGGGCACCATTTTGTGTTCATTTTATATTTCGTTTTAAAGTACATCTGCATAGTGAGCTCCCAGTTTTAAGGTACTATACTGGAGTACCTGATAATCTGATATCTCAGTGTAAGACAATTGGTCTGTGTTGATTTCCCATGATCACTGTATACAGATCTGCACGGTGAGCCCATATACACTCTTAGCAAAAAGTTCAAGGTTTCTTTGTATAGTTAAGGATTCTTAGCTTCCTAAAGGAATATTATTTGGAACCCTCTCTGATAGGGAAACACTCTGTTGTAGAGTTCTACATAGAACCTTTAGGGGTACCCCAGAGAGACAAGCTGAAGAACCCTTAAGAGTCCTAGATTTACCCTTTTGAACTAAGAGTGTATGATTAGTGGCTAGCAGCAATTTTTTATGCCATTCCATTTATGCATTTGAAAATATCATCTGTAATGCTTAGTACATTTATACTCAATTCAAATGTATGTTTATTTCATGGATCTTATAACCATTCTGCTTCATTGAACTCATGATATTTTGCTCCAGCACGTCTGCATTTACTAAAGCAGAAAAGCAAATCTTGCAGGCCTGACCTTCATTCCAAGAACAACCCCTGCTTTTTGCGATTCATACTCAAATATGTGAGTTCCTGGAAAAGGTGAAGAAGTTGGTCTTATCCCTTTGAGCATCACTCAATTCAGCACCCGTGCATGTTTACGGATGTGCTGCTCGTTTACGGTTTGCCCACCTGAGCGCATGTGGAGCGCATGGCCCATTCGCTCCGCGCTAAACGACTACACTCACAACACTGGCTAACTTCCAGGTGGCTCCTTATAGGGCCTAAGATTTTATTATACGCAGTATGTAGTTGACTAACACAGATAAGAGGAAGCCTGTTTGGATTTAGCCATATTTGTGGCAAAAATTCTCGGTGGCAGTGCTGGACCTTCTTTCGGCGTGCCGCGTGCCTCCGGCGCAGCTTTACGTCATTCCCAGCCAAACGATGTTCATTATACGCATCTCATATTCATACTGGTGACTTTAAGGCATTAACCAAGTTCAAAGAAACACGGAGCCTTCGGAGGGAGATGTATGTGGGCAACGTGATATGCTGTGTACAGTGATGATACATTCATTACACACTAGAGCCAGGCTACGCATACCTGTTCTGTTCACCAGACACAAAACGTCCGTGGTTAGTTTTGAAACAGGTAAGATTTTGGGGAGAAATTTCTGCTCTTTGTGCAGAGGTTTTTTTTTTTTTTTTTGGACACAGTAAGAATGAATGTTCATTCAACACTGAGGATTTGGCTGTGTGCTGGGTTAAATACAAAGTGAGAAATGCACACTGATATTTGCCATATAGGCCTGGTTATCTCGTGCATTGTGTAGCAAATGTTTGGAAATGGTTTCAAATGTTTATATATATATATATATAAAGGAATGAATGGATTCGGTGGCCTTTTGATCTTCTTGCCTTATAATGCCAGACGCGTAAAGGGTGGGGACTTCACTCAGGGCGTGGAAAGCGAGACTCGAACGGTGAGAAGGATTTAAACTTATTCCTGAACTCAAAGAAAAGGACACCAAGACACATGCCGTGCCGAAGAAACCGAAATATGGGATCTATCAATCAGTTGTCATTTGACAAGTAAATCTATGAAATGGTGGCCATTGAAGCTGCGCGTTGAGGAAGCATTTGGATGAGAACCCAGGACGGACAGTTTACGCTCTGAATGCACATACGAAAAAAAAAAAAAAAAAACTTACATAAATTATTGCATAGAAATTTAAGCATGTTGTCAGGTGCTCATTATCGCGACCCATGGGATGCAGTGTTTGCAGGACTCGGCTGAACTCGGGCAGAGCGCTGTCCAGAGTGCCGCTGACTTTTACCATGCTCTTACTTTTTATCTATCTTTTCCACTGCTTGAATGGACTTTGCGACTCGGCGCCGAAAATCGCAGATCGGCTTAATCTGTTAAACCCCCATGTGCCGGGTAAAGCGCAGTTAGCGCGCGCGGAGCTTCGGTGGAACCGGACTGGATCCGCTGCGGTTCTTGCGCTCTCAGAGCCTCTCGAGTCGGAAAACGGCCCCGGAGAAAGTGGAATCCCTGTTTCAAACACGTACGGAAGTAAGACATTTCCCCAGGCCATCATAATTGGCGTGAAGAAAGGGGGGACCAGGGCGCTGCTGGAGTTTCTGCGCGTCCATCCAGATGTGCGCGCCGTGGGCTCCGAGCCGCACTTCTTCGACAGATTCTACCACAAGGGACTCGAGTGGTACAGGTAATACAGCATGCACCATCACTGCATGTTAGTCTATGATTGTCTTACCGCATTTCGAAGAGGGCCAAGGCTTGCTGTGAATAAGATACAAATGTGTAACGTCTAAATTAGTAGAGGTAAGGTAATCTTGAAAATGTTTCTCATACAAGGGGCTACTCATACAAGGCCAGTTCTGATGACTTTACGATTATAACACATAACACAGAGCTTTGGTTGACTAATACTAGACAGTTCAAAAATGACCTATAGATGACTGAAAACTATAAACGCAGTTTTAGTAAGTCGCAGTAAAGATCACATGTTGCGTAAACGAAGGTCTGGTTTTTCACTGAGCCCATCCAAACTCATTATCGCTCAGACACTTGTGTCTCCCAAGATTAGTCAAATTTCTCCTTCCTTAATAAATGCCCCCACACCAGCACTTTGCACAAATATCCCCTACAATAATATTTCACCTGCTTCTAAGCTCACTAAATGAAAGTGCAAAACAGGTGTGTAGGGTGATGTACACTCGGACATTGCTCTCTGCACAATGTAGCTGCCTTTACCATGCTTTTATTTCGACTCGAAAATCGGTGATAAACAAATTCTATTAAGACAAAATGTGACGAGTAAAGCCCAGTGAACAGTGAATGATGTCTTCAGAAAGAGGGAGATTTACATTCACCGAGCACTTTATTAGGAACATGTAGGAACAGAGGTTATATGTCTGTCTTACCTAGAAAAACTGAGTTTGAAATACTTTGATTCCTGCATTTTAACTTTTTATGTATAAAAAATATCAAATAAACAACTCAACATCAAATTTATGTTAAACACTTACTCCTAAAAGAAATAATGATAGGCTGTGTATCCTCATACCAGTGGTGTAGCCAGAATTTCAATTTGAGCAAGAAGGGGGCGGTGATGGGGGGTAGCAGCTAACAAGCATTATTTCTCATAGATATTACTATAGTGTTGATGATAATGACCCCCATTACTTCAACCATAAAAAACACTTACATTTTTTTTTTTAAACATGAAACAGATTGTCTTTCTGTCCTTGCATTTTGCCGCCTACTGTATCAACTGACATCATACCACGGCAGGTCCAGGCTAAATAACCAGAGGCCTACCGTTGTCAGGACTAGGAGTAGAAATCTAGGATGATTGTTAAAGATTGCAATTATTCTGTTGTAGTCCAATCACTTTGCTATTTCATTTTTCTTACATGTTTTTTTTTTTTTTTTTTTTTAAACAGTCAGGAGCAGCTTGGTGGGAGGGCAAAATGCATTTTGCCATTAAGATAACTTACCTTTTACAAAATTTTCATTGGCAGTGGAACTACATATGCAATGAATAAGTGTCATGCAGCAAGTTAAACAACACTTGAAAATTTATAGCATGTCAGTCATAAATAGTTTTAAAAAGAAGTGAATACACAAACTTGACAGGCTGCACCTGAGGCTGCACCTCACTAATCAATGTTAATTGATGTTATTCAGACTTGCTACTACATGGATGAGGACTGGTGAACACAAATGTACCCGCTGATATAAATTAATACGATTAAATGTTGATAAGTGTGTGTGTTAATAGAACCCTTATATAACTGAGCACTAGGGAAAACATGGAAACTAAAAATCCCAACTGTAAAGAGTTGTAGGTGATAAATCCTAATGGAAAAGATGACCGGAATGACCAAAGCTGTAATTTTATCATAGTTCTTCTTGGCTGCCAAGAGCATTGAATGGAACCACTCTTGATGGGCTCCAGATGTCAGTATAATCGTTGAAAATGTTTCAGCTAAAGAGTGTCTTCTCGTTTCTCTTAATGGCATAACTGTCTTTCTTGGAAGAGGAGAAGTGTGGGGATAGGCAAAAAAGAGAAAGAAAGAGAAAGGAGATACAGATTCCATGTTCAGAGCAGCAATTTGGTCTCATGATGCTCCTCTCTCTCCTCACACTTTGAAACATAAGAAGAACACATGGTAACTTTTTGCCACTGATTATTTTGGTGCACTCGCACTCTCCATTCCCCTCTCCCACACCTCTCCCCTACATGGGCCTGCTTTTAGCCACTCGCTGTAGGAGGAGAAGAAGTGTTTGTGTGCAAATTCCTGTGGCAGGCCTTACATCCAGAAGCCAGAGCACAACACTATGTGTGTTTTAATTGCTTGGAGGAAGCTGAGCTACAGTAGTGGGAACGCCACTGGGAGCGTTTGCCTTAAAAACCGCCAGACTCCCCCTCTCTGCATGGCAATCTTATTGCATACAGATGTGGCCAAGGCAACCATACAAGCCGTCCATTTCATGGTGATGATGTCTGAAAGAGTGTGTTTCTGAATCTGACTTCAGCCTTCTTTTCTTTGGAGGCATCAAAGAGTAGAAGTATGTTCACTTCCTATCGAAGTGTGCAAAGTAGCAGGCCAGAGCAGATCAGCCAAGCACCAGATCAAGCTGGCAGCATGGAGATTGACTGAAATAATCACACTCACAGCTTTGATGAAAGCACCTCTGCTGGCCAGACATAACTCAGTATGGCATAAGGAATGAACCCAGGCAAGCCAGCTCCATGTGAGAGAACTTTGAGTGTGTGTGAGAGTGTGGCTTTTTCTGTACATTTTTCTGTTTCGTCACCAACCCAGCCAAGAGAAATGATGTTGAGTGACCTTTGGGCTGCACTGTGTCAAAGTAAACTCGCAGCACCACTGCATCCTGCCCTTCCTTCACCAGCTTGAGAGGGTCCTGACTCGTGGTCATGCTTGGATGCACACAAAATGCTTTAAACTCACAATACCTTTATTCAGATCCTTCTTCAGACTAAAGTGTCAGACACTTCTCTGATCACCTGTGTTGGTACTCCACTCGGCTAGAAGCAGCTAGATCTCATGACAGTGTGCTTTTATACTGTAGCATGTGGTCACCTTTTCAAAGAGGGCAGTTTAAAGGCAGTCTGTCACAGCTTGAGGATAGTCTTCGTGATAGTAAATAATCCAAAAGAAATGTCTCGATAGTCCCATGCAACTTTTATCCTGGCACAGTAAAAGGATCAGTGAGAGGCGTCTTCGTGCAGAATATGTGGTTTGGGTTTGTTTTTCTTGTGTCTATGTGATTGAATTGTATAGAGAGTGATTATGGAGTATGGCTATACAGCCTTGTGACAATCCACAAAGACCTGACCACTCTTGGATCTGATCATAATCACAATGTTACAGAAATCTATAGAAATCTTTCTTAGATATCAGACGCCAGGCACGAATATAAAAATAAATATGTAACTGAGGATCGAGGCCAATAGATCTAAGACAACTCATCACATGCCAAAGAAATGACAAACCTCAAAATCTCACTCGACTCTTCAGGGAACACAACTGTAGATGGGTGTGGACTGTATTATATCCATAATGAGGAGGGCAATTTATCAAAAATTACAGTTCATGCCATGCCATGGCATGAAAGCAGGGAAAATGCCCAAAAGTGTCTCCTAACGTCTGTCATTTAAAACTCAGTTTCAGTTGCGGCCAGCTTCCTTTGTTGACATTTCTGGAGGCTTGATTGCATGTACACATATAAGGCCTTTAAAGCAGACCCACATAACAACTCTGCCAAGAGAAACCTAAACAAAAGGCCTTAATGGGTTTTCAGTGTTCATTCATTTGGTTTTAGAGGGTTTTGGAACAATGCTTTTCATAGGGAATGGAAAACAGGAAAACCACCACCTTTCATGACATGGTCGTGTGGCTGATGCCACAACAAACTTTACTTCATTCAGATCTCAGGCATTTTGGTGTGGAGTTGGTTCCTTAAGTCATTTGTTTTCCTGTTTGCTTTTAGAAACTGATCGTGAGGGGATGTAAAACGAGGTTGCTCTACACACAAATCACCAGCAGAGAGGAGCAAACATTTAGAAGTAGCTGAAATACTGTATGACTGACTGAAAACTAATAGCTGGCATTTAAGATGCAATAGGAAATTTACTCAAACAGGGATGGAATCTTTTGGCCAAAGACTGGGCAGTGAAATGGCATCTGTAATCCAGATTTCAGAGCTTCCAAAAGATAATTGGCACACTATAGTGGGAGAGAGGAGTGGTTCCTCAACTATTCGTTCTTCCTGTGTTCATTTGTTTTGTATTTTTAAACTATTTGGAAAGGGCCAGCAGCAATTACAGTGGTTCTTATTGTTTCAAAACAAAATTGCACTCAAGAAGCTATTGAATGAGGATGAACAAGAGACAGCATAATGTCAGAAAAGGTCAGATGATCAGCATGGTATTTCAATCAGAGATAAAACTCCAGAGTGCAAATGTAGTCATCAATATGTTGACATGTTGTCAACGGGCTGACCTCTCACCTCTGACACTCCTAACTGGAGTGTGACTAAAATACAGATAATGCATGTATAGTGTATGAAGTGGTATTGATTGTGCTGCATGATATTGAAAGCACGCATGAAATTCTAACTACATGTCATTCTGGTCAGATTGTATCCAAGCCATCGATGAGGCTCTGGGCTTCTCCCTAACAATTAGTCAGAAGTTTAGATAAAGGGTTTTTGTCAGTATATAAGATAAATATAACTTTGTTCTCTCTCCCCTGTGGATATCGCGCAATAGAGGTGGTCTATAAGCTACAGAGGTGCTTAATGCTGGAACCGGATTTACTTTTTGGTCCTAATAGTTATTGCCATGGAATTGAGATGTTGGATCGGATGCTACATCACCTCCACAGAACTTCTAATTCTCTGCAATGACAATACATTTCTAATATAAATATGTACTGTATGTGTAGTACAATAAAATCTTCACATCAAAAAAGGGCACATTAAAAAATTAAAAAGGCATCCATCTTCTCTCCACACTGGATATCCCCAGGGACTATTCTCTGGCATAAAAAATGCACTTCACATGCATTGATCAATCATGACTTAAGTATTGATCAGTCCAGATTAATTTCTCTCTTTGGTCTTAATATAAACTTCAGATTGATTGATGATAAGTTCCAATCTTGATGTTTGGAATTAATTCAGTCCTGCCCTTGAATCTGTTAATATTATGGTAGCAATTACAAACATCCTTGCAGGTTTTGGCATGGGTATAGTAACCTTTTAACCTTTAAACCTGGTATATGAATATGATATACATACAGCACCTATACCGATAAGCACATTTACCAATATCTGTATTCATTAAATTATAATCTTGAAATTTGAAATGCTTATGTCTGCTTAAATACTTTGTGAAACTGGACCTTAATAATTTAATTGTTCAGTCTTTGGAGACGCCTCTGATTTACCTACAACAGCTTGAAGGAGGATTTATCTTGAGTGGTTTCGGTAATGTCCAGGCAAAGCTTGGTGAGGTGACTGTCTTATATAAACCATTTAATAACCTTTTAAAATTATACCATAATGCACATGTTCTCTAATGTTAATAGAAATTGGAATGGTTTAACAGTGGAGGAAGTGGTTTTGTGTGGAGTCCGCTTGCACATCATTTAAAAAGTGTTGGCTTTATGGAGGGAAACACCATGGGAGCCAATATTCTCAAACACATATGGTCAGTATTACCATTATATGAGGTGCATTGTGGTTCATATTTCAGAAATCTCCAAGAATTTTGAAGAGAAATCAGTCATACAGCTCTCCGCCCGTCCAATGGCAATAAGTCTCACAGGAAGAGAAGCTTGATGAGAGGAAATAGCACTAGCCAATATGAAATCTCAAATCTCTCTGATGCTCTGTTGTCATGCTTGGTTGCTCTGCCATGCCCACAAAGAATAACGTTAAAGGTTAGACTTATGGAAAGCATTCAACAAAATCAACATAGAACAGGCAAATGGCAATTGCCTTGTTATATCAAAAAATCAAATAGTTAAAATTCAAAATCTATTATCCACATCATTGGTACCACATGGCATATTATATTAACTTTTTATTATTTTATTATTGATCCTAAAATACTCATACTGGACACATGTGTGATGTTATTTTTAGAATTTTTAAAAGTTCTTTTAGTCAGAAAATGTAAAGAATTAAATTTTACTCATATTTAATTGTGAATGCAATAGATGTAAAAGATCAAGTTACTTCTTGACATATCAAGACTGTGTGATACGAAAATTCCTACCCTGGCTGCCCATCTCTTGGTCAAAGATGTTTCTTACCACAAAGACATGATGATGAATTTCCTTTTCCTGCCTCTGTGTGATCCTCTAAAGGCGTTGGCCTCCCTTGGACGCGGTATGAAGTCATAAGCCTTATTTTGGGTTGACACAACGGTCTCAAGCTAGTGTTAAGCACCCAGATAGAGAGTGCACTGTAGCTCTAGAATCTAGGTTTTTGATCCAGCTAGCTGTAGGGGGGAGAAGTAAAAAAAAGAAAAGTTAAATGTCATCCTATATGAGCATGATTGTTTGAAACTGTTTAAATTTTGAGATGGGAATCTGAAACCCTTTCTATCTATGACCCAATGGCTTCAGGAAGTTTTTGACTAGATCTGGAATGCTGTTTGATCATTCTCACGGTGCCTATTTATCGTTACCAGCCTCCATCCTTAGGACATGCTTGTCCTTGTCCATCGGTGTACGTGCATGTCTGTCCGCGTAGAGCTGGCACCTCTTCAAGCCTTTTTAAAGATGAAACCTGTAAGACAAGCTGCTCTGTGTGTAAAACTACATAGCAGCACTGTCCAGATTATGTCCTAATTTTAGACTACACTCCTAGAAATAGAGGTTAAATCTAGAACCCTTAAGGGCTCTTTAATTCATCCCTCTGGGGTGAACCCTTAATAGTTCTATGTAGAACTATACAATAAAATTCCCGATCAGAGAGGGTTCCAAGTAGAACCCCTTTAGTAAGCGTAAAAGCCTTAACTATCCATAGAACCCTTGAGGAACCAAGAGGTTTTTTTTTTTTTCAAGAGTGTACAAACCTCTGTACTAGTCTCATTATACTCACTTTATATAGTTCTGTTTTAGTTCCAAATAATGAATGCATGTGTTTGGAAAATGATTGCCATTCCAATAGGTTTCACTTGGACAAGCTTCTCAAGCTTCTGGCACACACCTCTTGAAATGGCACACAAACAAAACACTGAATTTTGGGAATGATAACCCTTTGCTGTGGCAAAGGTCCAGACACGCTGAAAGGAAGATCTCCTTACACTTTCAACATGCATGTGTCTGAAGACTAGCTGTGTGTGTATTTCAAGACTGTAAGCTCCTAAACAGCAATACAGAATGTCTTTTAGGGATATATATGTTGTATGTGCATGACTTTAGGGATATATCATAGTAAACACTGCGGTATGGCTACCCGTCACTGTACATACTTTTACAACACAGTTTTAGATTGACATGCGATTTTTCCAAAAGCTTCTATCCGATTATAGGCTGTGCCGTGAAAGTGACATCATCCCACAATATTAGGACATGTTATACAGGACTGTGGCTTTTTTAGGGCATTAATTAACACCGTTTGAGGACATATCTGGCAGTCGCAGAAATAATAGCCATTTTTATTTATTTGATACTTTTTTACAAGCTTAATTTCAGTTGCTTCTTAACTGTTCCTTAAATGATTTCTCATGCTTTGAGCTACACAGGATTCCAGGATTACCCACTTCATCTGTCTATGAAGTAGTGGCAATGGCTGTTGGCTCTTGAGAAGGAGATGAAGTGCGCTAAATGGCTAAATGCTAGGGAATTAATGGTGGCAAGCTTCTATGATCGTGATGGAAATAAACTCTATAATTAGTAGCTAATTGCTCCTAGTTGGGAGGTAAACTCACATTGATAATACAACAGGAAACTTTCTGACTAACAGTACCATTCACCTATTTCCTGGTAATCATACGCTACCATATGGGACATAAGAGTTGTCCAGAGTTGTATCTCAGGAACTTAAAAAGCCTGGGGCTTACAATTACCCTGCCATGAATTTATGCTTAAGGAAATTAAGTCATAGTCACACCCCGCCAGTAAATGGAGTTATGCAATAAGTTAAGAAGAATAACAATAATTTTGAAATGAATGTGTAAGGTTGCTCGTGACTTGAAAATTAAGCCAGAGCAAAATTAATTATAAGTTCTACACTTCCCCTCAACTTATTCCTATCCCAAAATGGTTCCAGCATTGTGATGTAAACCGCTCCTAACCTACATTGGTTGAAAACATGTATGTTTTGAGTGTTTTATGTACAGGGAGAGGTGGCTGTGAATAAGCTTTTCATTGTTTTAAACACTTGTGCTTGAACTTGAACATGTCCTAATCATTGGATACATTTTGGTGATATTTTTTCATCACATGGATTTGATTACCAACCAACCAATGGCAGCATTTTGGGGACATGAACAAGTGCATAAACAAGTTGCTACTATCGAAACAGTGAGTATGTCGTACTGCATGTTCGTTGTGGCACTTGTGGGGAAAACACAATGGAACGTTATGTTCTCTATTTCTTTTTTCACGTTGCTCAGTTGTACGCATTGCGGTATGTTAGGAACAGGTGCACTGAAGTTGTGGTTTGTAGTTTCAGTGTGTCCTGTAGTCAGGCCACTGGATGCACACACCCCCTACTCATTTATTTTCCCCAAGTGTATTCTCAGTCTGAAACGTAAAGGGTTATTTTTAATCCTGTGAGAGAACAATTAATGATTTTTTTTTGGTGCCATCGCCACATTAACTATGAATGAATTCACCTAGACAGCTTTTAGTCAGTCCCTAATGACTTATCAGAGGACCTTTTAGAGTCATTGAAGAAGAGACCAGGAACAGAGACACACACAGACACACACTTACATAACCTTGATCTCTTTCTGTCCTTCTCTTTGCTTGTCTTCCACCTCACACCTTGGAGACAGACACATTGATCTGCAGCAATTGGGGCATAGAGCCACAGAAACACAGATATATGATACTACACTAAGGTAACATCTTCTCAGCTGAGAGCAATTCATAGATATTCTTTTTACTTGCACAAGGTTCTTCACAAAGGACCCTTTGCAATGTATATTGAACATGTAGAAAAATGGAACGCACTCTGGATGTAACCATATAGTCTTGTTTTGCCGCTCATGTACATCCTAATAAAATTCCTTTATTGCTGACATGTTAATATCCAAATACACTCACTCCAGATAGAGAATGATACATGTCTTTTGTGGACAGTGTTTAAAACCAATATTTATGTATGGGATCTGTGCATCTTTCTGTATGTCCTTGATATAATGTACGCATAACATGAATTTCCATTCATGTTAACCACCACTGACTTAAAGCTGAGCTCCTAATTCTTAAATGTCATCATGGTCACTGTCAAATCCACTGTACATGTCAGTATTAAACCATATATGAAATGAAGACGTACAGTCCTGGATATTCTCTGACAAACAGGACTTAATGAACTCCATGTAGTAACTATGAATACGGTAATTGTGTTGTAATTAGGGTAAGTGTGGTTGAAGGGAATTAAAAAGTAACACTTAAATTTGTTCATTCAGAATGTTTAAGTCAATTCACATCAATGTCAGTTATGAATAGGTTTAAACTGGGGCTAGAATTTTTGCTATATCATGGTATCTGCTTACAGATGTTGAGTACATTATCAAAAAGCATGACATTAAAAGAGATATCGAGAACTTGGGGTTCATCTGACTTTTTTGGCAAAAATGTAAGTTATAAATATGTTCTTTACATGCCACTGAATATATGCAAGATGTTTTACATGAAAATATTCCTTAAAAGTGTGCATTGACGTTATTGAGGGTAAAAAACTTTATGGCTCTATATCTTAATATCACAGAATTGTCAGATAGAACCTTATACTTATACAAGCCGAGGTGCAAGTATTAAATTATTTGGTTTGGGAAAGTGCTAGAATATTTTTAAAAACAAATTTTTTAAGAGGATCTATTTTACCCTTTTATAGTTTATCACAAGGAACCATTTTTTAAATTACTTTTATAAACGATAAAAGTAACAAGTAACTGATAAAAAATTTATTTGGTAAACATGAAGTAAAAATAGTTAATCAAAATACAATTGAATTAAAGAAATGATAATCTTGTAAGAAAATTAGAAACCTTAAAGAAACCTCCTCCTCAATTACCCACACTGAATGAAAAACGATTCGAAAGTAACGAAAATGCTTCCCTAAATGATAAAAGGAAGCAAAAGTGACAAAAATGACTCACAATAAAAAATGATGAATGATTATCAAATCTAATAACCCCTTTCTAATGCCCAAATTACATTCACATGCTTTTTTTTTAAAATGATTTTTCTTTTTATCACAGAATATTTACTTTCACCCTTACATTACATTTACTTAAGTAACTTTACAAATAAATGTACTTGCAATTGTAAGTGTAACGTTCTTCGCTACATTTTTCTAGTTTTTTAATTGAAGGTCCTACAGACCTGCTTCTTCAGCTTGGCTTCTTCCGAGGCCTGGAGGCATCACGTCTCCTCCACACACACAGAGGAGGGGCCTGAGACAGTGGGGACAGGGGAGAGGAAGTCTCAGGAAATTACTGTTAAGTGGTTCTTGTGGCTTTGTGGCTTTTGCTGATCAGATCCTTATTGAGTGGAGTACTGTTTCACATGATGCCCATAAGGCCCCTTTAATTCCACCACTTTAGAGAAAAAAGAGAGACGGGTCTCACAAAGGCATCCTCCACCATGTGATTTACCTCACATGTTAGCAAACAAAAGCCTAAAGTCATGGTGGTTTGGCTTGGTTGAGGAACTCGCTTCCAATGTAATCTCCTGGCAGGAGGAGACACTAATAGTTTGCTGTTAAATTAAGAGAAAACTGCTCATGTTCATACATACAATATTTTGAATCTTTGTTTTTAAGTGCAAAGGCTTTCTCTGGCCTTGGATGTAGTAGTGATGTTTTATAGGTGAACAATTTATTCTTTTTAAACTAAATAAGGTGAACAAATTGACCTGATTCAACTTCATGCTCCACTTCCACTGCTACAGCTGTGGTGTTACATGCACCATGATGATTTCTGTTATGTCATTCAACTTTTTTTAAAGGCCATACAAGTTATTTGGCAACTGGGGATACATTAATGCCTGTTGTTGTTCAGAAGGCTCTGTTTAGCTGGTGCACCCTGCCTTCTCTCTCCTCCTCCATCTTTTATCTATAGTCAAAGACAGCCCTTATTTATTTGACCGTTATTTTGACAACAGAAAATATTATGATTTACCTTGCTGTACTATATGACGAATAAACTGTAGTTACTCAAGCCGCAGATATTCCTGGTTCACTTTCTTCCACCTGCTTTCCATCTATTGAAATAGCCTAATTTAAGCAGTGCAGTAAAAATATTAACCAAAACTTACTGACGGAGGTTAAGAGACAAGTCAGGTAAATAATACAGGAAGGCATAAGTATTTGTTATAATTCTCTGGCTCAGTTTTTATTATATTTATATTTATAATTACAATTTCAAATGAATTTGTATCTTTATTTCTTATTTATTTATTTTATATGAGCCACCACATAAATTAACACATAGCACAAGCTCAGGGTGCTTTTGCACCTATTAGTTAATTTGTCTAGCCTAAATCAGTGTAAAATTGACACACTTGATAAGTTTTCTATTTGGTCTGATTCAGTTTCACACTGCACAAATTTAAGCGGACAAGAAAACAAAAAACATTTGCTAAGGTGAGGGGTGTGTGGGAAGGGGTGAGGCTGCAAACGTAATCACTAGTGTCTCTTTCATTCATTGGTCAGAAATATGCCAAACCTTTTGAAATCACGGAAATGAACTGAGCACGGAGAACACAGACGGTGCTAAATAATGACTAAATAATTAAGTAATAATATAAATAAATAATTTAAAGTAGTAAGTAGTTCATAAGTAGTTTTTAGCACTGCATCCAGCATTTTCTTCTTGAGTTTTAGATATCCAGAATACATTGTACTTTCACGGCACTCTGGCTCTCAGTTTGCACCTTGCATGTCAGTTTAGCAGCTTGAATCTCAAAAAATGCTGCCTAAAACCCATAATACATAGTCAGTCTGTTTGGTTCACTTTCTGCTATTGAGTCGAATCAGGGTTGATCGTGTTCTCAGTGCAATCGAACCGCTGCTTTAGTCCATACCCGAGTGTGGACCGAACTAATGAACACCACATCTAAGATACTGTATTTATACATTATGCATCCATTTTGCAGGAATCTGATGCCGAGGACCCTTGACGGCCAGGTAACCATGGAGAAAACGCCCAGCTACTTTGTCACCAAAGAGGCCCCTTCCCGTCTGTGCGCTATGAACTGCGACACCAAACTCATCGTAGTGGTGCGAGACCCAGTGACCAGAGCCGTGTCCGACTACACTCAGACTCGGACCAAAAGCCCCGGACTCCAGTCCTTCCAGACCCTGGTGTTCAAAAACTCCAGCTCGGAAGTCATTGAAACCTCATGGAGTGCCGTGCGCATCGGCATGTACGTCCAGCACCTGGAGAACTGGCTCCAGCACTTCCCGCTCTCCAGCTTCCTGTTTGTAAGTGGGGAGAGACTGGTGAGCGACCCGGCCGGCGAGGTGGGCCGTGTGCAAGACTTCCTAGGTCTCAAGCGCATCGTCAGCGATAAGCATTTCTACTTCAACCAGACCAAAGGCTTCCCGTGTCTGAAGAAGCCAGAGGGCAGCAGTAGGCCGCGTTGCCTGGGGAAATCCAAGGGCAGAACTCACCCTCACATTCCCAAAGAGGTGCTTCAGAAACTCAGAGATTTTTACAGACCCTTCAACCTCAGGTTCTACCAAATGAGTGGCTATGACTTTGGCTGGGACTGAAGCTATGTAAGCCAAATGGAGTTACAAAGGCAGCTGAACAAATGACATTTGCCCATTGCAAGACTATTACTTCGATTACACTCTCTAAAATGGAAGAAGTGTGAATTAATTTAACCAATGGTAGCCCTAGAACAGCCCAGCTAACAGAGAATGTTATTAAAATGTTAAATAAGTATACAGACTCTAAGAAGGTTAGATTGTAACATTCCAGAAATAACATTCCTGCATGTTCTAAAAACATCTACCGTAATAATGGTTTGCATCATAATGTTATCAGAACGTTGGTCACACAACGTTCCCAGTTAGAAAAAAATAACATTTTGGAAACTTTAGTGTTAACGTTCTGCTAACTAAAAATGTATTAATTTATAGATTTTATTCAGCTGAAAGCTTTATTCAGAGATTAAAAAACACATTAAATGTACATTTTGTGATGGTCTTTTAGAAATAGCTCTTCATTTATTCTGGTGCTGCAGTCACACAGAAATGTTGGTTTGATCTTAGTTTGATCAAAACTTGTATTTGTCCTTAGTTTTCTTTTACTTTTAAACTGTGCTTCTGCTTGCATCTTACCACATATATAACGAATTTTTTTTTTTTTTTAAACAACCTTTTTACCTTTTTGAGGTAAAAAGACCCCCCTTTCCAGTCGGCTGGCTACGCCCCTGAAAAGTCTTGTGGCTCTTAACAGTTATTGAGTCAGAATATTATGCAATGCACAAAATACTGTATATGAAACACACACATTTGTAAGATGTTTCTTTCCATTACCCACTCTCTAAAATGGGCATCGTGTGAGATAGATTAATTTAACCAAAGGTATTTCATGAATGATATACTGTATATTGTGATATGCCTACACTGAAATACTGTTTATGAAAAGACTTGTAGCTCATAATAGCTAACTAGTCAGAATGTTATGCAATGCACAGCATACTCCAGTCCTTCCAGGCCCTGTGGAAAACAGTAGGGACTTTAAAATAAAGACATTTGACAAACACCTTGGCTTCTGGAACTGAAAATGTTCCCTTGTACTGTATATTTAAAAGATTTATGTAAATATATTTATCTATTGCTATGATACACTAGTACTGCATGAGCATTCTTTGACCGAGCCGTTATCCACTATTTCAAACTTTATCATTTATTTCATTATCATTTAGGTTTCACACCAATACAGTTTCACAATTTCATGATGGAAAATAATGACTAATATTACATAATATTATGTATAAGTTTTTTGTGGGGTTAGGAATTGTACAATAAATAACAATAATGTCATCTTTTAAGAATAGTGTGATTGTTCATAAGTTAAAGTTCATAATTAAAATTTTCAATGTTTGACAGGAAAATCATGCATAGTGCTATCTGAGTTGTCCAATGCAAGCTTGGCTCACATGACACCAGGAGGTCTACTGTATGTGCCACACAATACAGTACGATCTTTTGTACATCTTGGGCATTTACAGAGCCACTGTATGTAAAAAATAGCTTGCAATTTCCATCAGATCTAATTTGGTCTTTACACTGTTCCTACCAAAGAATTCTCAGTATTTGCTTCTGTTAAACAGTGGCACAACTACCAGCAGTCGCACTGGGGCCCGTAGCATGAGGTAGCCCATGGCGATCGACCTATTGACGTCTTTGGGCCCCTTATATGTCAAGTTTAACACCACCTATGGCTCATAAAGCAGATCCAATAATTTAACATACTTTATCAACCTTGATCGTATCTGGAAATAAGCCTTACTGTCAATTTATCTCTCTCTTATTCATAATGCATCTCCTGCATGGTAGTCATTTTAAAACGGATCCTTCGTAACTTGCAGCATGATATATTCATTATTTATACTTCTAAAATCCTAAAAGAACAAAATGACTCTGCTCAAATAATATA
>JAOUQW010000023.1:14635177-14647098 GCA_028565825.1 Olivaichthys viedmensis | reverse complement strand
ACATGATCCATGTTTGTTTAATTATAATCATTTTAATCATCATTAAAAAACACTTCCAGCCACAAGTTATCTATGTGTCTGTGTGACTATCTAAGGTGTGTGCTGATAAGGGGTCTTGATCAGACCAGGTGGGTGTTTGAGGCCAGCAGGCCAGCATCTCCTGCGTCTCCTGCATGGTAGCCATTTTCAAACGGATCCTTCAGAACTTGCAGCATGATGTATTCATTATTTATACTTCTAAAATCCTAAAAGAACAAAATGACTCTGCTCAAATAATATATAAAAAATAAGTATTTTATCAAAATATGCATGTTACACACAGAAAGGGTTCTCGGGAAATAAAGTAAATCACATTGTCATTTTTTATTCATTGAAAGTAATTTTCATATGGGGGGCCCATAAAAAAATTTTTTTGCACTGGGGCCCATAAGACCCTAGTTACACCACTGCCGTAAAATGCTTGAAATCAAAATGGAAATACAAATGTATTTGACCCAACATAACTTACATTTTTTCAGGAATTGTTTTTTTTTTTTAATTAATGGGGACACACTTTTCTGGCTATGCAATACCTCGAGTAATATCTGGCTTTTCCCCCAGAGAACCAATGGGGAGGAATAGAAAACAGGGGAAACCCAAAAAGAGCCTCAGGCTGAATATTTGGAGCGTCTCCCTCCATCCCGTTATTCCATTCTTCCTACTTACTGATGTGTAATGTGCTTAGGCCTCTAATTATACAATGTGTCAAAAAAGCATTGCCAAAAGCATTGCCTTTTTGTTTTGTCCATTTCTCTCTCTCACTCTGTCTCTGTCTCGCTCTCTCTTTCTGTGTGTGTGTATGTGTACGGAAACAAACCACTTGAGTGTCCCTAAAAATCATGTTTTTACATTTTGTTTGATGATGTGTCACAGTATATGAACTCAATTAACATACAACAATTAATCTTCCTCATCTTCTGAACTTTTGTTCTGTACCTGTATGTGTGTTCATATTTCCACAGTAGGTTTTTCTGATTCCTTGTTTAGGAAACACCTTTTCCTGTACAGCGCTGATGTGTGTAAGCATTTAAGAGTTGTAGCCATCATCTCAGTGAAAATGTACACATATACACTGTATCTAAACATTGCTAATATTGTAATTTCCTTTATATTGTTGTAATGTCATTGGGTTGCTCTGTGACTTTGAAAATAAAAGCCATGACAGAATGTCATGCTCCTTTTGCCAGCACTTCACATTCATAAACTTAAACTGAACTTATGGTTCATGTTTCTGTGGCGCTAAAAATACAGAAGACATCAAATTCACTTCAAGTGTTGTCAGGTAATAATCTTTCCAGATACTTTTAGTTCAAAGATTCCAAACATTTTACCCACACAACCAACCACAAAAGCCCTGTAACAGCCTCACATTGATTATGGAACCAAAAGAAATAATTTATACATAATTTTGTCATTTAAAAAAAGTTTTTTTTAAATAGTATTTATTAATGCATTTATTGAGCCTTTCATTTATTATCTTTTTTTTTTAATTTTTATTAATCTATATTTCACCCAGTCATACTTTTCCATGGTACGATACATGGATGGTATTGTTGTAAAAGAGGCGAGTAGGAAAAGAATATGGTAAAGCTTAAAGTATCATTTTTAATTTTACGGATAGACATGCTCTGTAACAGATGAGGGGGCACAGCAGCGGTAAGCTCCAAGTGCAAAGTGCTTAATTATACCAAGGCAAGTCCAACAAATGAAAGTTGAGAGTCAGGCAAAGGTCAGAAAACTGACAAAAACAGAGTGCAAAAACAGAAACCAAATCAATAAGGAAAACCAAAAGGAGTAAATGAGAGACAGGACGTGTCAGGAATGGTTGTGACACAGGTCTACTCAATAGGTGGGTGATTTGCACACATCCTACACTTGGTCTTTTTAACATCTCCAGTGGTTTATGTTACTCATTATGAATGCTTTGAAGTCCCCACATTGCCTGCGGTACCTCCCTCTTTTCTACATTTGCCTGTAATGACAGAATTCATGTTGTTATTTAACCACATGTAAAAGGTGGTTGGTTGCATGTCTTATTATCAATATATCTGTCAGTGACAGATGATTAAATAATAACGTGGAAGTAAAATGGGAATATGGATGGAGTCAGCATGGAAGGGAAAGAGGGGGAGGACAGGCGATTATGCTTTAAATTATAACCCTGTGGAAAAAGATTTTTGGAAGCATCTTGCAAGCATCCACATTATTATTGCATGATGTTTTCATATGCTGTTGGAAAGGCTTTTAACAATGCACTCCAGAATAAATAGCTAAAACAATATGCACAGACGCAAACAAATTGCAAAGACTGCAGCTGTGTGCACAATATTATGTAAATTATCATCAATCTACACTCTAAGAAAAAAAAGGTTCCATCTAGCACTCTAAAGTGTCCTTCAGTTTGTCCCTCTGGGGTAATCCCTAAAGGTTCTATGTAGAACCCCTTTAGAAAACTAGAACTCAACCTATCCAATAAGCCATTGTACACATAATGTTCAATACAGAGTAAGATGCAGAGCATGTATAAACGTTAAAATGTCCATTGGTGAATTAAACCCCTACACTCTTTAAAAAAAAAAGGTTAAATCTAGAACCCTTAAGGATTTGCTTGTCCTTCTGGGGGAACCCTTAAAGGTTCTTTGTAGAACCCTATAACTGAGTGTTTCTCTATCAAAGGGAGTTTCAAGTAGAAAGAACCTAGAAGCCTTAAAGAGTTATTTTTCCTAGGAGTGCTAATCTGACTCTAGCTCTGCATACTGTGAGACACACCCAAGCAAACACTGCAAGGGTTAATTCAGCGCAGGGCATTTTACTGTTTACATGTGTTGGCCACTTCCAAACCACTACTCAAGGTTTAATTGTAGGTGTGCTTAGCCCTTGATTAGACAAATCATCTGACTTACTTTACTATTCACTGGAACCGGTACCCACAATTTAATCCATGCCATCAGATCCTCCCATTGTGGGTTTCTTGCTCTTATTAAAAAATGGCCCCCAAGTTGTGTTTCAGTTGAAGACTGCGGCTGATGGTGCGAAATGGGGATCAGACGTGCCGGTTTGGTAGACATATGGCAGGCTAATCAGGCTCTAGCAGTGAGCAGACAGGATCTGAAGAAATACTGAGGGATCTGCTGAAACGAAGGCTTGATTTGTGGCATTACTGTGTTAATGTGGTTCTCCCTTACCAAGCCAATAAATAGTGGGCAAATGGAAAAGCTCTGCATGCTCGCTAACATCCACTTACGCTTGAGGTACGGCTCGCTTGGGACATACCAAAAGTAAATTAATAACCGTTATAAACACTAACTTTCTGCTAATAATTCAGCACAATGTGAGTCAAAGTCCAAATTTCAGTCTAATAGGGCTAAACAGATTATTTTCAAGGGACGTTAAGGGGATTTCTGAGTCTATTTTTTAAGCTAATATACTTTGGCTAGTGTTTTAATCCATATATTAAAAGTTCTTTCATTGTATGATTTTTGCAATGCTGCTTATTAATTCACTTTAACTATTTTTGAATTAATGTATTTTTTCCAAACAGACTACTTTGATATCCTAACATATGCTTTTCCACTCAGCTGATATTCTTGATCTCGACTGATCACCAACTATATGCAACGTAGACTCGCAGCCCAGAAGTCCACCTGACATTTTACAGCCCAGTTTAACTCCGGTTCATTCGGTTCCAGTGAATTTCCAGTTCTTACTATGCCTTCGCTCTTCCCACATGAAATCTACACTCACCGAGCACTTTCTTAGGAACCTGTACACCTTCTCATTCATGCAATTATCGAATCAGCCAATCGTGTGGCAGCAGCGCAATGCATAAAATCATGCAGATACGGACCAGCAGCTTCAGGTAATGTTCACATCAACCATCAGAATGGGGGGAAAAATGTGATCTTAATGATTTTGACCGTGGCATAATTGTTGGTGCCAGACGAGCTGGTTTGGGTATTTTTAAAACTGCTGATCATCTGGGATTTTCACGTACAACATAATGGATCATGGATGTATAATTGTTATTCATTCTGGTTAGGTTGTCGAAGCTGTTAAGAAGCACGGCGTGAAGCTCAAATCCGTTCTAACCACACATCATCACTGGTGAGATGGGCTTTAAATCATTTATGAGTTATGTGACCTTTACATCCTGTCTTCAACAGATTCTGGTTATAAGGTGTGTTGTTGTTATTGACAGGGACCATGCTGGTGGCAATGAGAAGATGGTAAAGTTGGTGCCAGGGCTGACTGTGTATGGAGGTGATGATAGAATAGGAGCCTTGACACAAAAAGTAACACATTACAACACTTTCAAAGTAAGTCTTCTGGCAACCTTTTGGATATCCTGAATAAGTTGAAATAATAGAAAGAGAGAATACAGTGATATACCGTAGCCTAGTGGTTAATACAGGTAAACATGGGAATGTGTTTTTGGGACTTTTCTATTTGAATCAAAAAGCATTGACATCTTCACATACAAAGTTTTACCATTATCTTTACATGCCGCTTTCAAATTTGGTATAATACCCGATGCATTAGTAGCGATGTATGAAAGGTAGATTTAAAGCAGCCAATTATTCAATATGATACTTGATTTTAATGAATAAATGTTAGCTTTTAGTGTGAGGATCTGCCTCCTTCACAGGGGCTGACAGAGAAAGAGAGCAAGAGAGAAACCCAGAATGCAAAAGGAAATGGATTTGATTATGTTTGTAAATATTTATAGTATAATAGTAATAAAAAAAATAATAGATGTGTATGATATTGATTCAGTGACAATTGTCTCCTTTTCTTTCTTTTTTTTGCTTCAGTCGTATTGTAAATATTGAGACCAGACCCAGTGCATCAGTTCAAAACCGTGAATCTTTACACCCCTACTTGTTTGCTTGCTGTGTGTTTAGGTGGGCTCACTCAATGTGAAGTGCTTGTTTACACCGTGCCACACGAGTGGTCACATCTGCTACTTTGTGACATCAGAAAATAGCTCTGAGCCTCCAGCGGTGTTCACAGGTATAATAGAGTCGTATGACATGGTAATCAGCAATGAGAAAATATTGAATAATCATTTGTTGCAATAACATAAGGTTGCAATAACATAATTATAAATAACTGTATGACTGAAGTATAAGGGTGTTTTATTTTATGAAGTTTAATGTTATAAATATAATTTAATTACCCTGCTAAGTGTATTGGTTGAAGAATAGTTATTGCATTCACATTATTGCTTTATATTTTGCTGATTGTGTATAGGGGACACCCTGTTTGTGGCAGGCTGTGGAAAGTTCTTTGAGGGTACAGCTGAAGAAATGTACAAAGCTCTGATAGACACTCTGGGGCGACTTCCTCCTGAAACGGTAACGATTTCATCACGTCTATGCGCACAGTGCAACTCTGTGTCACATGATAAGTGTGACAGAGGGGAAACACTGCCATGTTTACATATTCTGCTCATTATTTTAAACATTTCTATCAAACATCACACTCATAATAGAAGACTCCTTGTAAGCAGTAGAGTCACATGCTCTGGTTGTGCTCCAGCGTGTGTACTGTGGTCATGAGTACACCATCAACAATTTAAAATTTGCACGCCACGTGGAACCAGACAATGAGGCCATCAGGAGAAAACTGGCATGGGCTAAGGTACTTTAGCATGTTACTTCACTTTGATTACACTCGTGTTATACAGTCATGTTGATCTTACTTACAATGGAATTCACTAACCTCTTATGTTATTAATTAGGAGAAATGTGATAACGGAGAGCCAACCATTCCTTCCACCATGACGGATGAGTTCACGTTCAACCCCTTCATGAGAGTCAGGTATAAAAACACCAGTCCGCTAGCACTTTAAGGTGCAGTTTGTAATGTTTAGAAGTATTTCAAGACTTATAATAATTATAGAATTTCAAACGTACCCTAGAAAAACTGAATGCAATTGCCATGCAATTGATTTGGCGAGTTTCTTCATTTCAGGCTTCTGTTTATGTTTTTCTGGCTTGGAAATTAGCTCGACCCCCGGGTGGAACAGAGCTGCTCAGCTCTGACCCTTTTCATCAAAAGGCCACTCGGAGGCATATGTAGTTTGTGAAAGGCTTGTCAATTGTTTTCCTTGCAATTGCAGTTCACCTTACAGCCAGCAGAAATGAAACTGTTCCTTTAATGATGATGTATTTACAGTTATAATATGGGAGGGAACCTCAGCAATATGTTCAGTGTTTGTATTGGAATTTTGTCATTTGCTTTTGCTGTAGAGAGAAATCGGTACAGGAGCATGCCGGTACAAGCAACCCCATAGACACCATGAGGAGCATCCGGAAAAAGAAGGACGGCTTCAAAGTGCCCAAGGACTGAGCCAGTGTGCAGCTTATGTCTTGGAACGATGTCTTGAGGAAATCCTCCACTACAATGCGTCTTAGTGCACTTCACGCTCCCACTAACAAAAACTTGGCTATACACAGAAAAGAGAACATTGGTGTTAATCCAACATTTTATAAGTGCCCAATTAGGGGCAGGAATTGATTTAAATGTTGTTTTTTCATCTTTGTTTCTCTGGTCGGCTTATTGTCTGATGAATTCCCAATACATGCAAGAGGATGGCCTCAGAACTGCAGTGAAGTGTTTTTCCTGATTCAGTTTATTTGATAAGTATCATAAATTAGTAGTCTTTTTTTTTTTTAATCATAGAATAGAATAGAATAGAATAGAATATTGTGTTATAGCTGGGGAAACATGAAACTCCACAGTAGTGTGGCCCCTCAAGACTACAGTTTGATTTAGATTAATGTTTATACATTACAAGGTGTGGTTTTCAAACGGGTATTGAAATCAAATCTAGCTAATAAAAACGTTACAAGTTAAAGGTACTTAGTGGCACCTGTAGAATCTGCGTAAGAAATATCAACGTAGGTTCTGTGAGTTACAAAAATATATTTCCCAGTTCTTGTTTAGTTTGGCAAATGGAAGAAAAGTATATATATTTTTCAGCAGACAGCAGTGTATACAGTTGTGCTAATGGCAATGCTGTTTATATCAGAAATCTGCCAGATGTTTCGGATTATGTATGTTGGGATTTCGAAAGCAGGGATTCTTAATTACTAAATGTATTTCCTAATGTGCAATGTTTTTTATTCTGTTAATTGAAGAGAAGTATTGTAAGATAACAGGTGGTATGATCTTTGTGTTATAAGAGAAAAAATGATATATGGAGCATTTGCAGGCTCAGACAATATGGATGTTCTGATATGGTTCACTCATATCTTAAAGATTCTGTAATACTGAGCTTCATGGTTCAGCAGTGCATATTCTTTTAGTTGTTTTCATGCTCTAATTATTCTTTTAGCCAGCCTTGCACTTTCTGTTTGCAAAAGCGACAAAAATAATGAACAGTGTGTTTAATAAAGCACCCAGGGAAAGCTTTACATTCTGGCAATTTTAACCTCAATTTTTTTTTCCTTTATTGTTGGCTGGCAAATATATGTGTCTGCTTTGTATAAGTTATATTTTCTTGTGGTGAATAAATTGTCACTTCCATTGAATTAATGGTGCCAAATTGATTTGGTCCGACTGGTGCATCATCAAAAACATTCCCCAGTCAAGGGAAAAAAAACAACATTTAGCATTGTCTATTATTACATATTCTATCATGCGTTGTCATTTATTGAAACCCTTTTAAGACTAATCAGTTGAAGCCCTCTTTATTGAGCTTATTTCACTGTTTCGGTTTTGCAGTAATTGCGTAACCATCGCGGAAGCGTGACGTCACTCGTTGGCTGACTCCCAAACGGCTCCCTATTGGACGTGGAGTGTACTACACAAAGTGTATAAGCCCGTTATTTCATACCATGTTGGGGACCTATTTAGGGGAAGAGCCCGCCGTTTGAGTTTTGGCCAATATCGGTGTCAAAAAACTTCAACCGCAAGTGAATGTTGTTTGAGTGGAAACACAGCGATAATAGCTAGGGGCTCATTTGATGCTGCACGAAACAAAAAGTAGATTTACATGCGTGTTAAAACATTACAAACACTATTTCTGTGCAACGTTCCTCGGTGCCCTGAGTCTCTAGGGGTTCGTAGGGAGCAATGAAAGTGAAGGTGATTTCCATTTTGGAGGACAACTACATGTACTTGGTGATGGATGAACAAAGTAAAGAAGCCATTGCTATAGATCCTGCTGTACCTCACCGGGTAAGACTAAATAAAAGATAAATGTTGTGTTTTATTTTTATATAAATCAATGCTTTCCATTTCAACCGTGTTATTTGCTTCACTGACAGCTGCTTGAGATAGTGAAAAGGGATGGAGGGAGACTCACAGCAGTGTTAACTACTCACCATCACTGGTAGATGACACTTATCTCACACCTCTGTGACAATATGGCTGTACCCAAGCATCCCAAACCTGAATATGTGTCACCTTGTGTTTAGTTGTTGTGTGGTGTACACTGTGCAGGGACCATGCACGGGGCAATGAGGCTCTACTGAAGGAACTACCTGATTTACGGGTGTATGGGGGTGATGACCGGATTCCAGGACTGACCCACAAAGTTACTAATGGCCAGGAGCTCAAGGTATCTGTGAAAATGAGAATATATATATTTTTTTATTCTTAAAGGTGTTGAGAAATTAGTCTTCTTGACACGAGCATGACGATGAGCATTGCGAGTTTTATTCAGTGTAATAGAACTGCACACCTGCATGCCAACTCAGGTCTTCAGCTATAGGGGGCCTGGCATGTCCTCTGAGATTTAAGCATGCACATAACGCGTGCTCTCGCTGCTTCAGTACGCTGGCTCCTCAGTGGTGAAACGAGCTTCACACACTATTCCGAACAGCTCTGTGTCTCGGGTCTCCGCTCCTTCCACCAAAGTCCAAAAACCCCTTCAGACCATATCGAGGATAGCACTATACTTTTTTTTCTGAACTTACTTTAGCATTGATTACTTCTTTGTATCTACCGTTTATGCACTTAGGTTTGAAATTGTCCTTTTTTGGTACGGACTAGGCCACTCTAGCGCTTGTACATACCAGCATTAGTCTTTAGTCTTTCAGCTTACTAAAAGGGCAGTGAGCAGTGGTGGCTCAGTGGTTAGGGCACTGGGCTACTGATCAGAAGGTCGTGGGTTCAAACCTCAGCTCTGCTCAGCTCCAAGCTGCCACTGTTGGGCCCTTGAGCAAGGCTCTTAACCCTTCCTGCTCCAGGGGCGCTGTATCATAGCTGCCCCTTCGCTCTGACCCCCAGCTTACCAACATGCTGGGATATGTGAAGAATCAAATTTCACTGTACTTGTATGTGTATATGGGACAATAAAGAAGCTTTCTAATCCTTACAGATTCTTTATGTGCTTTGGCTTCAGCTGTTTGCATGTTTTTTTTAAGTCGCTCTGGATAAGAGAAACTGCCTAATGACTAAATGTAAATGTAATATCGTTTCCTGGCTTGCTCACATGAATTGCTGTGAGGATTACTGTGGGCTGTCCCCATCTTCCAATACTGTTTTAAGTCCTCAACTTCTCCTCATGACGAATGGCGTAACACCAACGTCACATGAGTAACCAACTTTAACACGAGGTGGTTATAGAAAAACAAATAGCTGCCATTATTTTTGCTGTTTTGAAAAGTAAATCGTATCAGTTCGTGATGCCTTCTGGCCTTCATAGGACGTTCTGCTACTATGATAGCTCGTATACAGCATGTTAAGTCGATCTCTCGGCCCTCTGGGAGGTCTTCTCACGAACCTCACGTGAGTTGATAAAGTGTCAAATCAGCCCTTAAAATGACAAAGATTCCTCTTAAGGGAAATGGTGAATGCAAGTCAGCAAGGGTACATTAAAAAGAGTATTAGAATGCAGGGTATCTCCCCTATTCTGAAAGATGACGCAATGACACTAAACACAAATGATCTAGCAGTGATTGCAGGTCTCTGTGTCGCCCCTTTCCCTCTAGTTTAACACCATAAATGTGAGGTGTCTGTTCACGCCTTGCCATACTTCCGGACACATGTGCTACTTCCTGTGGGAGGACGACTGCCCCGATTCCCCTGCTGTGTTCACTGGTATGTGTCTGTATTTATTATTGATATTATTAGTTAATGCAAGGATTCCTGTCTTGTATTATCCATGTGCATGTTATTGCTCATTTTCTCTTAGGAAATCATTGTTAATCATAGTTGAAATAAGAGGTTCCAGATTGGTTGTCTTCTCTGCCCTGATTGCCAGGGGACACACTGTTTGTGGGCGGTTGTGGGAAATTCTTTGAGGGAACAGCAGAGCAGATGTACCACAACCTGACTGAGGTGCTGGGAACCCTGCCTCAGGACACGGTACGTCACTGCTGCTCGCTTTTAAGAAGTAGGAAGAGATGGTCAGAATTGGCATTTATGCTGCCTCATATTTTTCGCTAGAGCAATTCTGGATGTACTCACATGGAGTTTTGTGTTTTTTCAGAAGGTCTTCTGTGGTCACGAATACACCATAAAGAACCTGAAGTTTGCAATGCTGGTGGAACCAGAGAACGAGAGGGTGAAGGAGAAGCTTTGCTGGGCTCGGGTACAGACAGTCTTTCCCTTACAGGAGTCCATTAGTGCTTATCCCACTGAAATACATACTCAGCATTTATTATGTAGACGTCCATTAACTGTTGATACAGTTGAAAAATGCCGATTAGTTCACACAACATTGTTTTACATAGAATTTCTCTAAAGATTGTTGCATACAGTTTTTTTTTTAAATGTGGCTTAATTGTTAGGCAAGAGACGATGACGACAAGCCAACAGTACCGTCAACGTTATTGGAGGAATTTGAATACAATCCATTCCTCCGTCTTTCGTAAGTACATCTTCATTCGTCCTCAGTGTTAACATAAAAAGTAAATAAATAATGCTCTGTATGAAGTGACCATATACAAGAACTCAATGATTTAATCACTTCGAAGACATTTCATCATGGTTTTTGTGAAAATAAGTGCAAAATTATCTTCCACAAATTTGGGTTTGACTAGTTTTTCTGACTTGAGAGCATCCCACATTTTCTTCCCTGAGACAGTACTAAGATGTACTTTCTGTAAATTATCTAAAAACCTCTAGGCAAGTGTTTTAAAAGTATAGAGCTACTGTAAACTTGTATCTGTAATGTTTTTTTTATCCTGTTTATCTGTATTTTGTGTACAGTGAGGAGGGTGTGCAGAAGTTCACAGGAAAATCAGATCCTATCGAGGTTCTACGTGTGCTACGGAAAGAGAAAGACAATTTCAAAAAGCCCAAAGAGCGCGTTCTACCACATGCCATGCTCGCTCTGGAATGGGGTCTGCTTGGACCAAGACACACTTAAATAGAGCACTGGACCACTGCAATGCACACTATCCACGCTGAAGCTACACCGACAGTGCTACTGCTGAAGTTGTCATTTTGAGGGAACATGATTATGTTAGCATTAACTGGTGTCACAGGCCATGTTTAACTTTTACCAAGCACATACATTTTGCTCATTTTTATGAATTTCATTACTGAAATTTTCATCTTTTCACACTGCAGAGTCATTTGTTTCAAGTCAAGTCGGCTTTTATTGTCATTCCTCCATATACCTCGTATACACTGGAACGAAATGTCCTTTCTACAGGACCATGGTGCTGTTCATTGACCATGGTTCAATGAACACGATTTATGCGAGTTTCTACATTTATGCATCAATTAACTTAATTATACTGTAAATAATATAAACAAAAAAAGAAAAAGAAAAATCACTGCTATGGATTTCATTCATTAAGGCATGTTCAATAGCTTAAATGTTTTCAGTTGCCATTATTTTACCTCTAAAAAAAATAAGAAAAGGATGCATAAATGTAGGAACTCGCATAAATCGTGTTCATTGAACCATGGTCAATGAACAG
>JAOUQW010000023.1:14592180-14617674 GCA_028565825.1 Olivaichthys viedmensis | reverse complement strand
TCCTTATAAAACTGCACGACAGTGTGTCTAAGAGAATTGATGCAGTTTTAAAGACAAAGGCTGCGAAACACCAACACACTGATTTTTTAATTTTTTTTATTATTATTTTTTTACTGTTTACGGCTCTTTCTAGCATTTTTTTATATTCAGGATTATTATTTATTATATTATATTTTTTTATATTCATTTCATTTAAAAAAAAAAAGCTTTTTCACACTACAGAATTTCTTTCCATGTACCTAAGACTTTCGCACAGTACTGTATATCCCAAAATGGCCAAATGCAAACAGAAAAATTCACACTTATGAAAGGGGACTGAATAAAAACACCCATAATACTGCATTAAAAAAAATTCTCTCCAAAGAGAGGTTAAGAAAGCAGAACGATGGCGTAACCCTTTCTTTTACAACCCTCTATGAACTAGGTATTAACCTTGTAATCATGTAGTACAAACCACAAAGTGCTGGGTAATTATTTTGGGAAATACATTCGTTAAAGTTTGTTAACACTTTAACTAAAGTACACAAAAATGCCAGTACAGGTTCTAGCTATTAAGTACGTAAGTGTGCGGTGTCACAAACACACCAGCCTCCCAGGACCACATTCCCCAGAATCCCCCGCTCACCCCTGCATCACGCGGCGAGCCTGCCGGCTCACGTCCAAGCTTCTGATCACTCGCACCTGTCCCCAATCACAATCAACCTGGATCACACACACCTGCTTACAATCACAATTCCCCTATATTTACCCCCGTCTCCAAATACACAGTGCTCAGTATTGCTCCGACGCAAGTCGTCAAACAAAGTGTTTCCTGGACTGCGCTCCCGTGTTTGACCTTGATCCCGAATACCCGATTTCCGAACCTACCTGTGCCTTTGACATCCCGACTGCACATCGCCTGACCTAAAGCCTGCCTCCCACCTACGAGCCTGCCTAATCCTCTGACCCTCTCCGACTCGTGCCTCCTTGCCTGGAGCCCGCACTGGCATCCTCCTTATCAGAAACCTGACATGCGGTACAAACACCAAAGAACTGGTTAAGTATTTTAGTGTAAAAAGATTTTGGGAAATACCTAAATTTCACTGAAAAGCCTGACAGGTTTTAGGTATTAAAAAAGGAACTTTGGATAATTATTTGGAGTAACAAGGTAGTAAGTAAGAAACACACTCACACTAAATTTCACTGTAATACCACATGTTTAAGCAGGGACATAAATTGTAAAAACCTCAAAGTACTGGGAAGTAAAAAGACGGCAAGTACAAAGACATCATGTCAGCATTACTTATACATTTCTTTTCTATTCTTATAGATTATATATTACGATTATTAGACTTACTTTCGCTGTAATTGATGTGATATACAGCCGTATGGTCTTATACACTATGTACCTGTCTATTACCACGAAACACAGCTGAACCTGGGCTGAAAAAGAAAAAGTGATGTGTGAGCAGTCGGCTGGCGGTGTGTGTAATCAATGTGTGTAAGTGGGCTTCTAGCCCACGGATATGTTCCATATTTAACTGAGTAAGGGCTCTATGGGGAACCATATAGGTTGAGAGGGAGTGGAATATAAATGTCCATTATTGTTATGAATATATGAATATATAATTTGTGTGTACTTGAGCAAACACCAATGTGCTGTGCGCATGTTTCTCTTTTGCTTTCTAGAACACATCAAGAGATCAATTCAATTTCAGTCTTAGTCACTTTTCCGTACTCTCCCCCAATTTCGTAATGACTCGTCTATCCTTTTTTCTTTTTTCATCTTTCCCTATCATACATCTTGTTCCGTTTGTGTACTCCGCCTTTCTCAGGCCTTTAAGCATTACCGTGTGCAGTATGAGATGAGAAGGAGACAAGTGGAGTCCTGCATTCAGTCCACTCAGAAGGATGGCATTCTGACTTCAGACCAAGCTCTGGTTAAACAGGCCTGGGAGAGACTATCCGCTAGGGTGAGAGACACACACACACACACACACACACATCCAAAATGTACACACATCAGCAGGAGGCTTTACGAAGATCTTCATCTCCGCTACTATGCATAACTGAAAAATAACACAAACACACACAGCTTTCGCACACTGACAGACATGACACATTTCTTAACAGAATCTAATATAAGCAGTCTCTCCACAACAGTCTCCCCCAAACACCCCACTGTAGGGGATACAAGACAAATAAATGAAAAGTGTAGAAGTGTAATGCCCTCCCCTCCAGCGCACACACAGACACACACACACACACACACACACACACACTGTAAGCATATATACCCCTCCTGTACACTCATTTATAACTCTGCCACCTTGTGACATTTTATTCAAGTTTTTCCCTTGTCCCATCTGTGCTTAACAACCAATCAACAGTGCACTGAAGAGGAACCATTATCACCTTTCGCCATGGCAACTGTAGCCAGGCTGTCAGCGTGTCTGTATATGCTGACCCGTAAGCCCCTCCCACTTTTCCCCTATCCACACACATAAGGGCAATCGCTCGGTAAGAAAAAAAGTCAATCACTCTTCAAGCTAAAAAAAAAAAAAAAAGATCAAAAAGAGATCAGTAAGAGATGATAGAGGAGGAGGCGGGGCTAGTGGGCGTGGCCTGCAGGTTTCCCGACGAATTGGACCGCCTGATGTGAGGGAGCAGGTACGAGTCGCTGCAAAGCTGGTGGACGTCGTAACGATCCTCCTTCCTGTAGGCCAGACAGCGCCGAATAAACGCCTACACGGAGAAAGAGACAGAAGAGTCCCCAAATCCTCAGTATCACCTTCAGGCTCATGTTCAAGGTTTAAGATGATCACACAAACGCAGGCACCATGACTCACTACTACACGTCAAACCCAAATTCTTTTGATTAAAACTGAATTTTAATCTAGTTCAGCTTTATTACGCCAACACTTCCTGGTTGAGCATTCTAGAACTTTCTCTGTACGGTAAGAATCTTCCACATTCTAGAACTGTGTTCATTTCAGAAGTACCCCTGAATGTGTAATAACCCATTAAACATAATCCAACAATAAATTCTGTAATATATTTTACGTCCAAGAAACTACAAAAAAAAAAACAACGCCCGAGAACATCCTTACACCTTTAGAGATGTAGTGTGTAAATCTGGAAACTGCAGGTGGACACCGGCGCGGCGTACGTGACGGGGGAAGTCGGAGAGGGCGGCGTAGGTGACGGGGGAAGTCGGTGTTGGGAACAGGAACGAGACTCAGGGTTTGGTTTTGAACTACAGATAAAGAGGGAGGTGGGGTACAGTACTGGGTGATGCGTGTTGTGTGCACTACACGGACCTTGGCTTCATTGCTGACCACAGGTTTCGGAGGAAACTGGACTTCAGTGGCTTTGAGGATGGTGTTCTCCTGGAGGATGTCCTGCTGGGACTGGTTATGGCCAAACGGCTGCAAAACAGCACCGTTACAACCAGTTATGGCAAAAAGATCATATCACGATACCCGAAGACATTTTCACAACACACAGTATGTATCAAGTATGTATCATGATATTGAGATTTGTTAGCAAAGCGCCAGCAAAACAGTATAGCCACATTTAAAAAGCCTATAAAACATTGAGGTATGATAGATATTGTTTATTTCATGTCTACTAAAAAAAGTACCCAGCAAAAAAACACCGTTGGGAAATAAAACAGTAGATTAAACAGATTTTAACGTCAGCTACTCGCCGTCAGGCAGTGTTATAGAAGTCCTGATAGTCACGATACTCCCAGAAAAGTGAGCTGTGACAATGTTAATATCATATCATATACATTTCCCTGCCATAACTACAACAGAACATATTATGGATATAGCATTTCAAATAAAGGAAGAAGAAACATTCCAACATGTGACCTCTTTGATGCGTTTAGTGTTGTGTGTGTGCGCATGTGTGTGTTAGTTACCTTGCGTCCATAGAGACACTGGAAGAAGATGACACCCACTGACCAGACGTCCACTTTATTGGAGATCTTTGGCGGCTCTTTACCGACGACAAAACACTCTGGTGGTAAATACCTAAAAACATCAAAACACTTGATCAGCAAACGCCACACGGACAAATGACTTAAACTGTTGAACGAAGCTCCATCTCTTTAGGTTTAAAAATGCCCCAATCTAGCTTCTCTTCATCTCAGTTATCATCGATATAAACACCATGTACACTTCATTTTTGGCCCAACTGTTCCTTTAACTGTTTACTTTATTTGAGCTGGGTTGAAGATGAACCTGGCTCACCAGTAGGTCCCTGCTCCCTGCGAGGTCAGGTCCATACCATCCACACCGTAGTTATCATCATCCATGATCTTCGACAGACCAAAGTCAGTGATCTTTATTTCTCCGCACGCTGTCCCGTCCACCAGCAGGATGTTGCCTGGGAGCAAATTTCACTTATTACACACACACACACACACACACTGCACAGTGCCAGTAAAGATTTCATCCCAATAGACTGTAGATATGGCAGAAAATTATTACAATAATTAAAGACATCTTAACAATAAGATAAGATGACACTATGGGAAATTTAAGCGTTACAGCAGCAAACAAATAGCACAAATAATACAAGACAACAGACGTAAAAGGTAAAAATATTATTCATTATTACACATTAGTCACCCAGGAAAAGAATGAGAAATTAATCATCCAGTCAGCTACTTGTTACTGAGTATAAATGCAGTTGGTTCAAAGTCCTGACGAGACCCATAACACGTAACGTATCACAATATTATCATCATATTGCCCTGCCCTATATGCTGCTATTCAGCAAAGTAACAATGCTGCAATGTGATGATCAAATGGAAACAAATGTTACTGGCTTCAGCCTAGTCCACACCAACATGTGAAACACACCTAGTCCACACCAACATTTTACATGTGAAAACTACCATTTTCAGTCCTTTTCCCAAAAGTTTCCCATCCACAATGAAATCGCGAAAACGATAGAAAACGGCATGCTGTGCGTGTGCACTGGGTGTCTGACGCATGACCATTACGTCATTTCCATACGCCATTTTCGCTTGTTGTACAGCTGATAACACTGTCGACCTCCGACATCCACTGGATAAAACACGCTTTCCTGCAGGCCACAGCGTCGCTTGTACACTATATAGAAACACGAAATTAAAATACCCAAAACAGCATCGCCATGGGTTCCGCCATCTTGGAATTGTGGAGATCACATGACAAATCATACGCGAGCGTTTTCAAAAGGCTATGTTTTCCCCCTTATCCACACAACAGCGTCATCAGAAGATGTAAGATGTAAGTATGGCCTAGTCCACACTAAGCTTGTACAAAGTACCAGGTGAAGGAAAACGTGCTGTCAGATAGAACAGCGTGGCTAAGGATGGTTCCTGAGAGTAGCCTGTGCCTCACCTGGTTTGAGGTCGTAGTGAATGATCGGCGGCTTGATCTCGTTGAGGTATCGGAGGGCGTTGGCGATCTGCATGACGATGGAGCGCGCTTCTTTCTCAGTCATCAGCTTGTGCTGCTTCAGGTAGAAGTCCAGATCGTTCCCCTCGCAGAACTCCAACACCGTACAGAACCTGGCGCCATCGCAGCACAGAGCACGGACACAAAATCAACAACCAGGACACAACACCGCGTTGGAATTCAGCTCTATATAACCCAGTACTGTGAGTGTGTGCGCTGTTTTGTATAATTAGTGTGTACTATGTGCTTAGTAATGCTGCGAAGCTGTGAAGTCGTGTGTGTGTGAGAGAGATTCTCCTACACCATATGCATGAGTACCACATTTCTTTGACCTTTAGCAGGTGTTTAGAACTTGCACAGCACAGCATTTTGCATTTTGAGTGGGGAAAAAAAAATGCATGGAAATGAATTAATTACATTGATGCAGCGTTCATACTGTAAATATTAAAATTAGTCAAAAAATGTGACAGCTCTGACTTTACGAGTTGTGACACAATGTTAACGTTTCTCAATATGCGCAGTTAGCGGCCAATGCCAAGTTTAATTACAGTGTAGTTTTGGTCCCAAAGAGTCTTTCCTCTTGTCGAGATTTTGGCTTGTTTCCACCGTCACTGTGCCTTTACTGTCTGCATAAAAGATTTAGCAGCTACGTTCTAGCTAGCTAAATCGTTAGCCTTATTCATTAGCTAGCTTATGCTTGGCGCCCATATTTCCAATTTGCCTAGCAACAGTGTTTAACCACTTGAACAGCGAGCGTTTTGTAAGATCGCCCTAATG
Organism: Olivaichthys viedmensis; assembly: GCA_028565825.1. Taxonomy (NCBI): domain Eukaryota; kingdom Metazoa; phylum Chordata; class Actinopteri; order Siluriformes; family Diplomystidae; genus Olivaichthys; species Olivaichthys viedmensis. Next base: position 14,611,465 of record JAOUQW010000023.1, on the reverse strand, counting down.
GTCCATTGGCATGCACTATTAACAATGGCGTAAACACGCTGTGCACTCGTTTAAGCTGGTTCTTGTTTTTGAGTGCGCAGTTAAAAAGCACTGCTAGAGGCTGTGCTGCAGTCACTCACGTGTCCGTGTCCAGGGAGAAGTAGTCGTACAGTTTGACTATTCTAGGATGGTCCAGCTGCTTGTGGATTCGGTATTCTCTACATGCATGCCTGCAGAAAGAGCACAATCAATAAAAGGACAAATAATGAACAAGAGAAGCATAAAAATGTGCACTGATTTAGAATAGAAGAATAGAGTGCTATTTTATTGTCACATATACAAGTACAGTACAGTGAAATTCATTCTTTCTATTTTATATGTCTGGATACAATTACTGACCGACACGGTCACTGGCACGGTAGTGTGTGGTGCTTGTACAAGGGTATCAGGCGCATCAGTGTTTTTGTACTTTTGTCCTCGTGTTAGATTGACCCTGCTTGAGCATGCAGTGGATAGAACCATTCTGAAATGTGCACATACTTGTGGTAGTTTTCCTTCTTCTCCTCTCTCCAGTTCTTGTTGAGCTGGTGGATCTTCACTGCCGCGTAGCGCTGCTCAAACAGGTCAAAGGCCTGAAAAAACAGCAAAAAGGTGAATGAGGATGAAGGGGGTACAAGTGGACCATGAACATGGAAGATGCTTTCAATTTCACCACAAAGCTTTATGAGCTCGGTTACAGTGCATACAGAAAGTTCAGACCCTTTCAAGTTTTCCACATTTTGGTATGTTTCAGACTCGAGAAAAATAAGTTGAATCCATTTTAAGACATCAACCTACACACAATACTCCACAATGACAAAGCAAAAACTGGTTTTTGAAAAGGTTTGTAAATTTATTAAAAATAATTAAAATATTCCATTTACATGAGTATTCTTGACACAATCCTGTCTCGCAGGTCTACGGATTCTCTCGACCTCATGGCTTGGTTTTCACTCCAACATACACCATCAACTGTGAGACCTTATATAGACAGGTGTGTGCCTTTCCTAATTATATCCAATCAATTCCATTAGGCACAGGTGGACTCCAATGAAGTTGTAGAAGCATTTCATAGACCATTGATAGAAGTGGATGCACCAGAGCTCAATTGCGAGTGTCATAATAAAGGGTCTGAATACTAAAGTAAATGAGATATTTGTCTTTTATTTTTAATAAATTTACAAAACATTCCAAAAACCTGTTTTTGCTTTGTCATTGTGGAGTATTGTGTTTAGATTGATGAAAAAAAAATGAGTTGAATCCATTTTAAGATGAGTCTGAAACATACCAAAATGTGGAAAACTTGAAAGGGTTTGAAGACATTCCATATGGACTGTAGTGTGAATAAAATGATCAAGAGGGCACAATGTTGATTCTGCCTGCCTGTGATATTTCCCTTGCTATGTCTGTGATGTGTCCTCCAGTCAAGGTACTAGGGCATTTGCAGGCTCTGAAGTTTACCACATGGTGCAAAAAATCCACAACGACCTTCAGAAGTCTGTTGAACATTTGACTCAAAACAAGTGAGTGCCTTTGTTAAACATTAACTCTTTATAACTTGCTGAGTTAAACAAGTCTAAAGCACTAAATCAATCAGTATGTTTACAAACATCATCAACCACTGTTTTTTCCCCATTGCTTGTACTGAAGATAGTCTGTTATCCTGCTACTCTGTTTCTAAAAAAATCTGTGCATGCATTCCCTGCACAGTCACCTGAGAGGATCATTCAGTCCCTACCATAGAAAGTACAACTTTTCAAACCCACGGAACATTGGATATTTTAAGGATGCACTAACAAAGTAGGTTTTGTTTAACTTAACAGTCTTTCATACTTGCCATAAAATGTCTGTGTGCTTTTAGAAGGATAAAAAAGAAACAAAACCTATGTACTGTATAGGCTGTGGGAGAATACAATTCTCAAACACAGTTAACATGTACAATACAGACCCTGGTCATTTTCTTCTGCCCGTTCTTGTTAGATTGATGAATGAGTGGGAGCCCTTTATAGAGACGTTCCGGACAGAGATGATGGCCATCTACTACCCAGATACTGTGGAGGAGTGGTTTGAGGAGAATGTTAACCAATACATGAATGAACTTCACAACTTGGCCAAAGATGCAGAACGCATTATGCAACTCAAAGGGCAGCCAAAGAACCTTAAGTCTTGAATGGTTGCTAAAGAAGTCTGACCTCCTTAGAAGGCTGATAAAACCAGGGTATTTTCACTTTGCTTAAAACTACACGTTGAGTTGCTGTTGCCAGAATACTGATATGGGATTTATTGTGAATATTTTGAATTGGGTGCAACAAGTGCGACTTCGTTATGTTTCATGTTTCATTGCACTTAATATTGCACTTTCTGTTTTGCATTGTCCTTTGATGAAGAGACTGGAATAAATTACATTTTTATCTATAGTTACTGTGCAGCTGATTTCACAATTGGGTGCAAAATATTTTTAATTCATTTTAGCATATGTGTGTAAAAGGGGTGGGCTGCCACAAGAGTGTTTTAATAAATATAATAGAGCTTCTGTGTTTCCTATAGCCTCCTTCTGTAAATAAGAAAGGGGCCCATATTTGACCCTAAATATTTAAAGGTATCTGCTGTGCTGAGCCCACATCCAATTGTGGTGGGTTAAGAATGGTACTAAAATCCGTTATCTTGTTAAAGTAGACAATCATCAATGTACTGGTGCAAATGTCTGTCAATTGATGCCTTTCGTATGAATTGAGGCTGGTCAAAATTGTGGGTCATTACTTTAATATTTACAAATGCTAGATATCCTTAGAATTTAGGTGTGTTTTTTTACCAGTAGTATTTAAGCAGTGAGTGTTGATTGATAATATTACCAATAAACAGATCAACTTAAGGGCTTTGACATTCCTTTAAATTTCCTTTCTTTTGCATCTTTTGATGCAGCCGTTATCACTGAAATACATAGTTTTTGTTATCATTGTTGCTCTAACAAGAATATCGTTTAACTAGTAGCTTAGTAAATCCTAGAGAAGAGAGTGGAGAAACCTGGTGCATTCTGATTGAAAGAGTAGAAAATGCCAAAATCACTTTGAAGGATTACGATCAGAGGCCTAATATCAAAATTATGTTTTATGTTAATAACACTAGTAGTCTAATCATACTTTGTTACACATATGTACATGTATAACACACATTATGTACTATGCATGATTAATTAGATCAGAATGACATACATGGTGATCTTATATGATTCTTTGTGTACCAAGAAAAACTTCCTTGTTTATTGTTCATTATGTTTATTTTCCTCCCTAATTATAAACTCACCTCCAAGTTGCCAAGATCTCAAGGTTGTGTCTCTATGTTCTACACCTGGGACCAAACCTGAGTCAATGGAAATTTCCATTATGTTTAGTACCTCAAAAAATTGTAGAGGGAGAATCAATATTTCAGGAGGTCCTCTGCTTTGATGTGACATACACCTGTGCTTTTGTCTACGATAAACCAGAAGTTGAGTCCTGATGGGTGACTCGACACCACAGCTGATAATAAAGGAGCAGTTTGTCATTTTTAGAGTCATCTGCTGCCTGCGAGGTGAATTGCGATTGCAATGTTTCCCACTGTTGAAACTGTAGTCAACTCCAGGATTATTGGCACCCTTTTTGGGAGAAAATACTATATATTTAAAAAAAAAAAAAAAAAAGAAATTCTTAGGAGAATGATTTCTGTTAGAGGAACGGTGCATAGTTTCTCCATTTTTTCCAGTGGAAATGTTGAATCATTGTGTGTAATGTTTATTTTACGCAATCATTTTTTTTCTACATATTCTCTTAAAGGGGGCCAATAATTCTGGAGTTAACTGTAGGCCTTGTGAGTTGCCTGAAGGAACAGGGGAACAGGGCAGAGCTGAGCGGGGCTCATTTCTGGGCCTGAAAAAGTGTAAACCCAAGTCTGAAACAAAGAAAGTGAGATCCATTACATGGCAATATTGCAAATCCTTTTTCTTTTTCTTTTTCTTTTTCTACTATATTACAGGCATGTAAACATAAAAAAAAAAAAAAAAAAAATTCTGACGACACCTTTAACAAATAACAAGATTAGCCTGCAGTTTGATTTTGGTAGTCTGGCAGAATCCCTATGAAGAACGTTGCCTGCTTTAAAAAGCTGAACAGAGCTTTAAAACCTCTGAGCCAGAATAAGGTGAAATGGTCACTGGAGTTTTTGGAGCCATTTCTATCATCTCTAGTAGTCCTATCAAACGAAGGGGCCTTTTAATTCTTTAAGAAATGATCACTTCGAGCACTTTTGATATCGTACACAGTCATAAAGAAGTTGCAGGTCACATCCCACTCTACAGTGCTGAACATACAGCCAGCCCTTAGTTCCCTGCCCCTTTGTTGTTATGACGACGAGGTCGTAAATCCGCCATGTTGTCCCTGCTGCAGCGTTGCGACAGAGACGGAGCGCGCGAACGACATGACTGAAGAAAATAATAATACGGCAGAATCGCTTACCGGCCAAACGGAGCACGGCAGCATCATCACCATCCAAACCACCCTCGGTGACGAAGGTAAATGAAGTGAATTCAGCCCAAATCACTGAAATGGAATTATTATTAATTTTTTTATTATTGCGTTGGCCTGCGTTGTCCAGCTGACACTAAGCTTGCTATGGACTTCGAGTCAATACTTTTCTCGCTAGCCAGCTAGAGTTAGCTAACGCTAGCTAGCAAAGCGTGCTGTGCTAATATGCTAACCAGGGATTCTAGCAAAGCTGGCTCGTTATAAGTGGACAACGTGCTCACGTCACGTACGATTACTCGCCTGTCGTCGCTGGTCGCGGCAATATCTGGGACATGAACGTTCAGCGCAGTCGTTTAGGTTGCTGATGTTAGCTAGCTGATGTTAGCTAGCTAGTTGCTATTAGCCAGAGTTGGCTGTCGTGCTGTATATGCTAGCTGGCTAACTAGTGCCGTAAACCGCAGGGGATTCTCACGCCGCACCGGCTGGTACTGCGGAGGTTTCGTCATTAGCTGGTATTTATACACGGAGTTGCTTGTTAGCGGGCTTAACTTCATTTGCAGTGATGCAACTAAGGTGAAGTACATTCAGTGGCCAGTTTATTAGGTACACCTACCTCGTACCTACAGGTACTTTCTACCATATAGGTGCACGTTTGAAGGTTACTAACTGTAACCCATGCGTTGCAGTGCACAATTTATCATCCTTCCCCCCTTCCCTCCGTCCATCAATGTGAAAGGACCACTATAGGACCAACGCTGAACAGATGATATTTGGGTGGTGGGCCATTCTCAGCACAGCAGTGACACTGACATGGTGGTAGTATGATTGTGTGTGTGTGTGTGTGTGTGTCTGTGTGTGTGTGTGGCAGGCACTGGTATGAGTGTATTTGGCGCAGCAGCATGGCTGAGATTTTTAAACACCTCAGTGTCACTGCAGTGTGTGCCAACCCAAAAATATCCAGCAACAGCAGCCCTGTGGTCAGACTAATGAAGCCACTGACTAATGAAGGGTTAGAGGAAAAGGAAAACAAACCATGCATTTAGCTATAGTCTCTAACTGTACACCTACAAGGAGGACTGGCGCTGTGTGTGTGTGATAAAGTGGGCAGTAGGTGTACACGGTGTATAAAAACCCCAGCAACGCTGCTGCACCTGATACGCTCAGCGCAACACGCACTACCATGTCGGTGTTATTTGTTGTGCTGAGAATGGCTCACCACCCAAACAATATCTATCTACAGCATAGTCCTTATTTAATGCAAAATATTAATGAGAAATAAACAGCTAAACAGCAGAAATGAGTAGGACCCACCAGGAATGCTGGGAAGCTCCATCCCCAGTTGGAGTATTCAGTTGACCAAGAAAATCTGCCAGTATTATCTGCTGGAATGTCTAAAATTCAAATTAGCCAGCTATATAGCAAGCGGTTGTCGGTATCCTAACCGTATGACCATAGGCAGCTTTGACTGACTAACTGTAGATCAATCTTAACTGCTTTACAAGGTTAATGAATCAATTGTGTACTAATAATATATAGCATTGGTCGTATAAGTGACGAGGCATCCTAGAGTTTTAGTACTTGCTCCAACACTGAACTGGTTTGTCATTGTGAACAGATGAAGATATTCATAAATGTGGGCGATGCGGGGAGGAGTTTTACGCTTTGGATACCTTCATTCAGCACAAGCTGAGTCGGAGCTGTAAACAGCCTTCACAGGACCCACAGGTATGTTTCTTTAACTTGCACTCTTTATTCAGCCAGTTGTGCACAGAAGCAGTGATTAGTCACAGTTTACCATAAATTAATCTTTTGTCTCATAAATGTAGGATAAGTAGAAAACAGGATGCTACTGCTGTATTAGTTTGTTTGTGGTTTTTGTTGGTCAAAATTGTCACCGGTGGTTGTACTGCTCCCCAGGTGAAGGTCACTAAAGATGGACAGCTGTCAGATATTACAGAGAGATTCACAACGGGTAGGGCGCTTCTTTGCACTCGGATTAAACCAAGTTTAAAACTGAAAAAGATTATTGAAAGGAGCATCATAATAAAGTGCAAATGTGGCCTTAAATAGTTTCTTCCAAACCTAGTCCCTAGTTTACCTCAAGCCTTTTACAAGGACTCTACAGCTGAGCTGTTAGATTTTAAAACGATATAAGCTCTATTTCTCACTCTTTTCTTAGACAAGGGAAGTGGCAGGTCGACCACCACAAGCAGACGGACAGGTCACTCAGCAAAGGACTGTGGCGAGTCTGAAAATGGAGAATCCCTGAGTTCAGATCCTACAAAACCCGTCTTGAAGCTCAATGACGATGGACGTTACGTTTGTCGTGTGTGTGAGAAGACTTTCAAAACGGTATGCATTTAGACCGTATCATCCATTACTGATATGCGTGGGAATGCCAGTCGTATCACGGTTATCTGTGAATTGGTTTACTTTTGAATTGACTTTTTATTTTTTTATTTACTTACCCTGTTCTCCGTATCTCTATGTAGGCAAATATCCTGAGGACACACTTGTTCATTCATACAGACAAGAAGGACTTTAAGTGTGACCTGTGTGAGATTGCGTTCAGAACCAAAGGTTCTCTGATTCGCCACAAAAGGCGGCACTCAGGTACACGGATCATACAGAGAAATTTGTTCTTCATTTGACGTTCTCTAATTGCTGTCTAATTTCGCACCGTCATAAAACATCACGAGATGGTTCTGTTGAATTTTTTGGGAGGCAAAAGAGCCATGAAGGCATTTCCTCTACCTCTCAAACGCTGTTTAATTTTTCAGATGAGCGGCCTTACCGGTGCAATCAGTGTGGCCTCTCCTTCAGAGAATCTGGCGCGCTGACCAGACACCTGAAGTCCCTGACGCCGTGTACAGAGAAGATCCGTTACAACCAGTGCAAAGAGATCCTCGTCAGCAAAGATGGCGTTCGCACAGGTAAGAAAAACTGTTACATTTTAGCATGGAGGGTTTTTTTTGTTAGTTTTTTTTGGTTTTGTGTCCCGGGCCTGTATTCATCAAGCCTCTCAAAATTGCCCATAATAATAGTGTTAAAAGTGTTCTTATGACTACAATTACTCAGAGTAGGACCTAGGAGTTGCATTATAAAACTACCTGGACTTATTTTCAGCAAGGAGTAGGATCGGCGTTTATGAATTAAAATTCTTCTGCGTTTTACGACAGTATCACTCCGTAATTGAGCGGTTGTGCTGATGCTCTCCGGTTAGCCCCGCTTACTGAGCATATCCTTAGACATTTCATACTTGTCGTTTTTTAATATAATTTGTTAATATTATTCATATGCATAAATATTACATGATTTTCCTCTTACGTCTCTGCTGCCTTATTAAGGAGTTTACAGGAAAAATGACATATTAAAAGAGAAATAAAGTTCTACAGTGTTCTAAAGAATAACGGTCCATGTTACAATTCTAACAAATGTTTAAAAAGTTAAAATATCTGACCCCCCCAAAAAAAAAAGAATATCTGACCCCTGTGTGTATGTGTGTGTGTGAGAGTGAAGAGTTTTCTTCTGTTAATTGTACTTATCTTCCGATTCGCATGCGCTTGTTCATTTTCTTGTGGCGTTACAATATTGGGTTCCATAAATCTCTCCGATGAGCCCTGGCAAGCCGGCGATCTGCGTGAAGGCATTGTTTATTATTTCTGACGAGTAGATGGAAAATAAATGTGCGAATGATGTGAAGTACTGTAACTGCTAACAGCGTTTGTTTGATTGATCAGTACTGATTGTTGCCTGACGATCTCAAGTCACTGTTGCATCTTCCCCGTTCCTAAGAAACATAATGTGGCAATAACGTTAAGCTCTGACGGCAGCTCGTAAAATCCTGCGCCAGGCCCTTAACAAAAATTCTATTATTTCTGTCTCAACGGTTGCTTAATCCACTCATCATTTAGGCTGTCCAAAACATTTCTCAATTTCTGAAAGGTACATGACTCACTAAGACACCTCTTGAGCTCTCCTAACTTTTCGCTGCATTATGAGCACTCTTATGCAATAGGAATATTTTATAATTTGCTTTTAGTTTTTTTTTTTTTTAAGAGTAGGACCAAAATTGCGTTTCACTCAGAATTTTCGAGCAGTTATGACACATGTCCTACTTTGAGAGGCTTGATGATTACGGGCCCTGGTGCCTGTTTGTTTTTATATCCGTGACGGAAATGGTAAGGGCTCTTCTTGCCATGGGGCCTTTGTTTTCTGGTCCTGACTAACTGATGGGTGGACGGATGTGATGTGTTGTGCTGTGTTGCAGAAGTGCAGCCGCCTCCTGTGCTCCCTCAGGAAGAGCAGCAGCTGCCTGTGGTCAGTGTGGTGCAGACAGTCCAAGATGGCATTCACATACAGATGGTAGAAGACCTAGGACAAGTTCATCAGGTGATTTGATTGAACAACTTCTCATGGGTTTGATTTTATTTCAGAAGATCACTGAACAGGGTGGATATAAAAATGCTCCTAAATCCTTCCCACCCATGTCCTGCTTATTAAACGCAATTCATCTTAAAATCACGCGCCGGTGAACGAGTGCATTGACTCCAACAAGAGAACATCCTAAAATATCCTTATATGGAGGCGCACAAGCAATATTTACCTGAATAAAACCTGTTTAAGTAATTTGTCATGGTAATTTTTATGTTAAAAAGGATGGCTCTCGATAGCCGATAGCGACTCATAAGCCACTCATCACATCTCTAATCAATCTGGCATCTTTTTTTTGTTATCGGGAATTTAATATTCAGTACAAACCTTTTGTTTCCTACTTTTGACTGAATGTATTTTGATTCTTTTGTTTTTTTTAAACATTTTCATAATCAATGTTGGATTAATTCATTGATTAAATCGTTCAGTCACTCGCATGTCCCACTGGCACTGACTAAAAATCCCTGTCAGACAAAACAAGAGTGCAGACCAATGTGCTGTTTGTTTTAGGTTTTATAAATCCTGATGTCACTTTTAATGTAAGAACAAATCCATGATATTAAAGATCAGATCTGATTGTATGAATGTTTTATAAATGAGGCTCCAGGTCTTAATACTGTTTCTCATTAACACTATTGCATAGTGTCAGTAATTCTATTGCCATTCACACTGAATACATTAGGTGTATATTAGCACAGTCAGTTGCCACTGTCGGCGGGGGGGGGGAAATCAACGCTACTTTTAAGGTGCATGTGTGTGTTTTTGTTTAGCCATAGATACACTTAATACAGTGTAGCCTGTGTAAACACAGTATGTTCTGGACAGGTGGTTTCACATCCTGAAGCTGAAGCTGTGGTAGAGGGTGACAGTCTCATCTGCCAGGCCATCATCAATTCGGGCATCGCCTTGGAAACTGAAGCCACAGAGGCGGCAGAGCAGGCAGAGGCTCCGTCACCTAAAGGGGCCCTGCAAAGTCCTGAAGCTGAGGACAGAGTCCCAGAGATTCAGGTGACTGAGGAGTATGTGGAGGTGGAGGCAGAGACTGTGGTGAGTGGGAGACTGGTAACGGATTCAGACACTATGCTTTGTTAACTGGAATCTAGAGAGTCAAAAAAATATGTTTCATATATGTTAAGCAGTTTCATCTTCCTGAAGACCCTTATAGTTTTCATTATTTTGCTTGAAGGAGTCTTCAGAGAAGGACACGGAAACCTCCCCATCAAAGTCGCACACATGCCCCCACTGCGATCGAACATTCAGAACGACGTCTCACTTGCGTGTCCATATTAAAGGCCATGTTGGTAAGCTTTAGCCCACATTAAGACATTTCTAGAAAAAATCTCTATTCCTTTATCATATGATCAGTTAAAAGCTGTGTTAAAAGCTTAAGCTACATGTAAATAACTGCTGTATGTGTGCATTAATCAGATTTCCATTCATTTAAAACAAATCCCGATTTAAAGTTGGATTTCGCCGCTCAGTATGTGGGAATTACGTACCCTTTTTTTTTTGTCTGTTGTAAATTAGACCCAGGCTGATTGGTTTCTCCAGTGTGAAAAGAAAAAAAACCCACATGGGGTTACTCTTCTTTCTTGGCAGGCTACAAGCCATTTAAGTGCCTGACGTGTCAGAAGGAGTTCTTGACGGGCTACATGCTGAAGAAGCACATGGAGGTGCACGTGACCGAGCGCCGCTACAAGTGCGGCGAGTGCGGCAAGCTGTTCAAAGCCATCGGGCACGTGCGCGAGCACATGAGGGCTCATTCCACCGAGCGCCCGCACCACTGCCACCTCTGTGAAAAGAGCTACAAGACCAAGGTGAGGCGGAATCTGAATTAGATCTAGTGCTCAAGTGCTTAGCATACTAGCATACACATTCTGTTGGGAGCAGACATGTTGACTTGGCTGTGGCATTGACAATCAAGACGTGCTTTACTGGTCATCATTGAAAGATTACAATCAATGCTACTTTAGTATTTGTTTATAGCAGTAAACGTTTGGCAGTTTTTACAGATGGGTATAATCCGGTTAAAAGAATCATTTTAACAGATAAAAACAAAAGCAAGTAAATAGAAAAAGTGGATCTGTGGCTTAACTGTTCCTTTCTCGTCTCAGAATGCTCTCCAGGTGCACCAGCGCACGCACGGCGAGGACAAACCATATGTGTGTCCGCACTGCTCTCGGGGTTTTCGGGAGAAAGGTGCTCTGGTGCGTCACATTCGCCACCACACCGGCGAGAAACCCTTCAAGTGCTCCAAATGTGACCGTGGCTTTGCCGAGCACGGCACTCTCAACCGCCATTTACGATCGAAAGGTAAAATGAAACGGTCACATACAATGGGTGACGACTTAATAATAATACTAATAATATTATTATTATTATTATTATTATTATTATATATGGGTATACAGCCACAGAGGGGGCTATATGAGCCAGGTAAAAAAATTAATACATTTTTAAAAAGTCAAATCTCTAATCACTTGTGTAAAATATGTGTTTTGTGTCAGGGGGCTGCTTTACAGCGCAGGAGAAGGAGTCGGAGCAGGGGCTGAGCTCTGAGGAGCAGCAGGAGTGTGCAGACAGTGTGGCAGCCACCATCATCTCTGAAGATCCCCACGCTGTGCTGGTGGAGTTTTCCTCTGTGGTGGCTGATACTCAAGAGTACATCATAGGAGTGAGTTTACTCCACACTCTCACTTTTTTATTTTTTATTCTCAGGTTTATAACTTGACAATAGATGTTTCACTGATCTTGGCTGTCTTGCTTGACTCTATACCGATACAGTTGTAAAATTAATTTGACATAATGAATAAATATTTAAAATGGCTGAAATTGATGTTGGCAATCAAAAGTTCCACCAGACAGAAAGGCAGGCACGCTGGCATCAGTTTTCAAGCCCCATGAATCTCTTGGGTCTCTTCAGAACTCCACAAGACGCATCAATAAATCAGCCGTAAACCTAGGCTTAGTGCTTTGCTTCCTGTTCTTTTGGCCTATCATTTGTATGGGTTGCATGTGCACACGCAAAATAATTGACAGGCAGGCAGGGCAGTCTTCTTTCAAATAATTTCCCCGAACTGATTAATTCAGCCAGGCCAGGCTCAGAAATATATTTTTTTCCCCAGAGCGTGTGTAAGTGTTCTTTAAAAATCAATTACAGCAACATTATTATATCTTAACTTCGTTTCAATATTTATGGGGAATATACATACAGAACCCCCTTCACATTCTTGGAGAGCCTTCTGACAGCAGATTATAGTTCTCTCGTTTATATTTACAAAGACTCTGCATTTTGACTTTGACAAAATGACCTTAATGTTAGAGAAATTGAGTGCCACACACTTTATATGTTGGAACAATTATTTTGAGTATTGCGCCACTTTTAGTAAAGAAAAATGCTTCATTTTAGTGCAAACAATATAAAAAATCTTGTAAGATTTTCCTTTTGGACTAAAGATAAATGCTTTTCTGCACAGACATCAGCTGAGGAAACGGCCCAAGGAGGGGAGGTGTCGGTTACTCAGGACAATCATAACCAGGTAAGTGTCCTTTCCTGTTGAGAATCTAGCTGGGTTTTACAAAAACAACCAGCAGTGGTTTTGGAGATAGTTAGCTGTATGTTAATGACTTGTCACATGGTCTGTGGTCGTGTCAGAAGAGGCAGTAACCTACATGCTCATCTCAGCCACTAGGAAAGAACAGTTTGTCCAGAGATTTCTATGCTGGCTTTATTTCTTGTAATTATGTAACATTCGCCATCTAATAATCAGCTTTTTATAGAACTTTAAATTGACCGCTACTCTGGTTCCTTAATCCCTGCAAATGTTACAATGTGGATGTTCTGTAACGGAACGCCTCCGTGCTCTGCTGACGTGACTCATGGTAAAGAAATTGCCATCATTTAAGTGTAGTAGCTAGCTGCAGAACTCTCACATGTCAATGAAGGTTTTCAGTTATCCAGGTCATTTTAAAGGTCTAGTAACAGTAAGTCACGTTGATTTTACTCACCCCAGGCATTTGATGAAACTCTTCCCATGAGCAGCGAAACATCAACACAAGTCCTGTCACTTTGACTACTGTTTGCTCACTTTCACTTTTTATTTTTTATTGCAGTTGGACAGTCAAATTATGAAAGTGGTGCAGCAGGTTGTGAGTCAGGCGCACGGCGGGCAGCAGATCATCGTGCGGAATGTGGGCGTGGATGAGAAGCCTGGAGTTTTCGACAGCGGCGACACCATCACCATCGCTACACCTGAGAGCCTCACCGAGCAGGTGGCCATTACTCTCGCCAGTGCCATCAGCGATGGCGCCCTCCTGGGCACCGCCTCCTCCACAGAAGGCGCGACCACGGTGGAGCTGATGGAGCAGGACGAGCAGTATGTCATCGCGTCCTCTGACGAGATGGAGATTCAGACTGTTGTGGTGGTCTGAGGCAGAGGACATGAGGAGAAACGACTCGTCACCTAGAGCTTGAATGAAGAACGTTTTGACTGTTACTTAAAACATGTAGTGGTCCCCCATTATGCCTTATTGTCTTGAATATGCCCAATGGTTTGCACTTAAAAAGGAGGTAAACAAATCCATTTTGGGTTAGAATTGTGCAAAGATGATAATTGCTTTAGGGACTAGATTTATTTTCACAATCTTGTTGTGTCTTGTTATCCGCAATGATACCAAATTATACTGATGTTTATTCCTTTTTTTTCTAACCTTGGCTGATTTCATAATTTTAACAATGACCTGCAAAATGTTCTCAGAGTAAAAGTGCTGATCCGTACGGCAAAGAGGCTGTACACAAGGTGCATAGGAATGAAACAGTACTTCAGTGTTACGTTGCTTGGTTTCTTAAAATCTATTGTTTTTCAGTGCATATGTTGTTATTTATTTATTTATCTAATGTGGTATGGATATAATGGTGCTCTAGGCCTTTCTTGCTTTACTCTCCAATGACTTTATTTGCAGTCACAGAAGCCATGCTACTTGCATGTGAAGTAGGCCAAACTGGTTTTGGTTTTCCAGACAGAGTTCAATACACACTGCCTCCCAAGCATACCTAAACTGTATTATATGTTTGTGTTTCTTTGAAGCATATGAGGTGTGACTGATTGGATGTATTTTATGTATTCTGCTGTTTTTTGAGACTTCTATCCAGCAAAACTGTGTATGTGTGCAAGAGAGACGTTGAGTTATGATTTGGTACTTTTTGTGTCTGACTCCTCACAGCTGTGGTCTCAGCAGGAGATAGATTGAAAGTTTGTAGAACAATTCACCAGGCAGATCTGGGCCACACCAGAGTTGCTCACCTTGCCCTGGGTTTTTTTTTTTTGTTTTGTTTTTTCTTCTTCCTTCTTCTTCTCTTCCCCCCCTACTCCCCTCCTGTTTTCCCTCCTGTCAGGTCATTACTACACGTGCTGTTCAGATATGATGGATAAGGGAATTTTATTTGGGGGGGGTTTCTTTCCCTTAGGCTCTTCACATGTGCTCCCCATAGTGCGATACTGTTTTTCCACAGAAACTGAAACTATTTCAATGCCCAGAACATGATGCCTCATACAATGTGCAAATCAAGTGTTGTGTTCATGGAAAGATGCACATGTGCTAGAAGGCTGATTGAAGGGTACAGAGGAACTGTTCCTATACTTGTATAAGTAGGAACCATTTTGTCAGTTATAAATGCCTGTTATTGTTATATTGTCCTCATGTGGTCTCAATGAGTTTGGAAGTTATCCTGAGTTATTGTATTCAAGAAAATTATTTTGTCGGAACTGACATAAACAAACCATGTTTTCAATTATTGTCTGATTTTATTTAATATACAGTATATTGCATACATTTTATATACATGTTGAGCAAATCTGTAAGAGATCAGATATGTATCAGGAAGAAGGGGGGGTTATTACAACTCCTATGATTCTTAAGCTCTTTTGAGGATACCAAAGTTGGGCAAACATTTATTAAAGAATATTATTTCCACTATTAATATCTAAAAATACACTATTTGACCAGTTTTGTTACTTGTGATAATGAAGGAACATTTGTGAAACCCAACTGGATTAATAAGTGTTGCCACTGTTGTAGTAAAGACCGTCTCGGTTCAGTCAAGACCAAGACAACACCAACAGTCATGCCAGCCAAGACAAGACCTATACTAGAGAGTAAGAGTATGAGACCAAGTTAGCTAGCTAGCTACGTGTTAATGGCTCAGAAAACTAAAGCCCTGAAACAGATATATAGCCTACCTAAACACATTCTATTGTAACAATGAACAGAGCATATTATTGTAGATATGACAGAAAACTAAATAACAAGTTTGCCTTTCTTTTATTGTTAGCTACCTAGAGATAGCAGTTAGCTGATGTAGGAGTTTCTGTTCCCAGCAATTATTGCCTTTCTGCAAAAAAGGTACATAGCTTTGTGGGGTTGTTTTTTTTATTATTATTTTTATTTATTTATTTATTTATTAGTTCTATTGGAAAAACTCTTTATGGTGTACAAATCCAAACCGCATTATAAGCGAGGACTCGAGAACTCCAACTCTAAGTGTTCGTAACCAAATTCAATCTTCTGTTTCCTGTCTTTTCCTGTCTGAGTAAAGCAAAAGGTTTTCTGTGTTTCTTGTTATTGCAGCATAGTTGTGCTCTGTTTTTTGTCCACAACTTCAGGTGTTAAGATGTGAAAATTCTGTAAGTTATTTGCAGAAGTGCTTCTATCCTACTCTAATAATTAGATATCCAAGATTATTGACATGGTAAATGAGGTCCCTGCTACTAGTGTCCTCCTCTCAGGTAGGCCTCAGGGGAAACGAATGCCTGTCCTGCTCCAGACATATGACTGCGTTGACTGTATGCTCTGACGTCTGTCTACATTGGTGCTGCTTCTAACTTTCACAAAAGTCATCGATTATATGCTTTATATATATATATTATATAAATACTTATGTTTGTCTTTCCCCACTGAACATAATATCACTGGTCTGGATGGGATACTGCCATGATATATTATCAAGCTATCATCAAATACAGCATTTGTAAGCTCCTCATAACATTTGCAGATTGTAAAGTGGTCTGCCTGCCCCACTGTACCACTGCCTGGTCGATTGTTTGGTTACGATGGAGAGAGAAACCCTGCCATCGTTTTCTCCCATAGGAATGCATCTATTGGCTTTATCATGGAGCCTCAATCACTGGTGACATATGACACAGCTGGGATTCAAACTTTAAATCACGACAGAAGGTCAAACACTGCACTACTGAGCAACGCCTTGAGTGTGTGGCCGAGAATAGCCTTTTGTGCGTCACTAGGCATAGCATGTCATTAGAAACATGGGTAGCAGTTGTGGTGTTTGTAAAGTGAAATGTGTTTAATGTTTAGACTGTGAGCGTGCTTGACTTTGACCTGAGAACGGGTCTTCTTCCCTCAAGCTGTCTCACTGCATCTCTCTGTTGCAAATCATTGAACGCTGTCCTTCACCAGAGCACCAGCTTTTTTTTCTAGGTCAGTCCTCAGCCCTCAGAGAGGGCCCGAGCCACAAGAAGTAGAGAGATAAAGAGAGAGAGATGGAGAGAGAGAGGGGGAGGTATTTATAGAAAAATAGGGCTCCACAGTACCTTTTTCCTCGCAAAAGAATCATTAGAGGACCCAGCTAGCATGTCCCAGATTTTTCATCAGTGCTCTGCATGAGGGCCAGGACTAGACAAAGTTAGCAGAGGATGCAGAGCCCTGCTTGGAAAGAGTGGGTCTGTATTCTCCTACACACACTGCTCTTCTCCACAGCTCATACTGGGCTCGAACTGCAGGTCTGATGGAGCTTTGAGAGACTTTTTTAAGTGGTTAGGTGGTGACTGATCTGACTTTCCTCAGGCCCCTGGGCTTCTCACATTCACTCTCATACAAACCCAAAAACAACACACCTGCAACCATGATGAGAAGATTTCTGAAGAGCCAGAAGGGCCGCTTTTCCCTCCGCCAAAGCCGATCAGGGTCCCGCAGCGCCTCTAAGGACTTCTGTAAGTTTGTCCTTTATCTATTTGACTTTGTTTCTTAAGCAGCCTCTCTACTCAGAGAGGGGAGAGAGCACAGGGGATTGAGTTTTCTATGTGGATATATGATTGCTGCAGTGCTGTGTATTGGAATAGTTAGTCATGGTTGTGGTAAACACTAAATTTCAATTCCATTGTAAAATTGTAATGTGTGGCCTCGTTATTATAAGATTCAGCTTATTGCTTATTATTCAGCTTATAGCTTATTACGCTGGACTGTAATTTCTCCTACTTCTTTTCTGCACTGTTGTTTTTCTAGCGAATATCTTATTCCAACAGATTATATTTAGCTTTTTTATTGTCCCAGGTAAATGCACTAATCTGTGTTGGGCTTGGAAAAGTTAGGATAAATTTTTCTTGGGTTGTTATATGGTTATACTTGATTTGATAAAGTGATAATGTACACATAATAAAGACTTGACAAAAAGCATTTATTTGGGTTAAGCATAGAAAAAAAATCGTTATATGTGCTCTACATGTAGGACTCAACTGTTTCTATTTCAATCACATACTTTAGTCATCCATAATTCTTATATAATGTATATCCATAGGGAGCTACTGTACTAATGACACAATAACAGCCAATTAAGATAAGGAAGATTTGGGCTAGTTTCAGATAATTCTCCAACAGAACCAGGCAGAGACCGACTGCAGTACAAGAATGAGGCCAAGTGCTCTATTGGGGCTTGAGAGATACAGGGGGAAAAAACCTGGGCTTTTTAATGGAATCATACTGTAAAGTGAATAAACACTATAATAGTTTCTTTCATTTGTTAAAACTGGCAACATTTATAATGGTTATTATATTAGAAAGTACTGCATTACGTTTTGTTAGAAGATTACTCTTGTCATGACAGGACTTGATGCTTTGTATTGATTGCTTTGCATGTTTATAGTGTCTTTTCAATTTTTCACATTTTTTCCCTCTCTTCTCACAGACCCAAATCCTCAAGTGCTCAGGGACTTTCCTTTAAACATTGGTATGTGACACTAGACCTATCCGCATAGAGATTTCAACATTCATATTCACTATTTGACACTTCACAACTTGATTCCCACTGGCCAAATTTAGTACAGTGTCTTTGTAGGTCTCAGTAGACCTACTCAGTAACTGATATATTGTATCTAGGCATGTGCCTATACCAAGACATTCTACACTCACAATATTGTTATCATGGACAGTTCAAAATACCGTCACTACCCGTGCCTTCCATTCGGAAGGCTGTGGCCTAGCTACACAGCCAGGTAGCATTTCCTCACTTCTAAGATAATTTTTGCCCAATTTGAAAGCAGTATCACAAATATGCTTCTCTGCAAATGCAATGGCATAACTCTATACCATATGAGAGGTCCATGAAAGTTTGAAAAACATGGCGAACATAACTGTAAATCTAACTGAGGAATACATTTACAAATCAAGTTGTCTTCCTTTATCATAGCTCAAATTTTCTTTCACGTTTCAGTCATATGTGTTCGTTGATTGCCAGAAGTTATTCTCATGGTAAAATATTGTTACCTAATGTAATGCAACGTTGACAGGAAGTTTGAAAGCAAGTATGCTTTTCGGCAAAGGCAATGCCACAGCTCTATACCGGATGAGACGTCCATGAAAGTTTAAAAAACATGGCAGACACAACTGTCAATCTAACTAAGGAATACATTTACAAAGTTAATGGGCTTTATCATAATAACATTTTCTTTCATGTTTCAGTCTTGTGTGTTCATAGTTTGCCAGAAGTCATTCCCATGGTAAAATGTTGCTACCTTATGTAACGCAACGTTGACAGAAACCTTATGTAATCTGCTAGCTAGCTGTGTTAATCAGCTCTATCTTTGATACAAAAGCTAACCCTAATTAGGCATGTGTTAAAAATCGTTCATACAATATACCATGACATTTGACACTCACAATATTGTATATCAAGGACAGTTCAAAATACCATCACTTTCCCTGCCTTCTTTTCAGGTGGCATTTGTGCACTCCAAGTTAACAACCTTTACCATAGCTAACAATTTCTTTCATGTTTCAGTCATAGATTGCTAGAAGTCATTCCCATGGTTAAATGTTGCTACCTAATGTAATGTGGCATTGACAGGAAGCATATGTAACCTGCTAACTAGTGTTAGTTATCTAGCTAACTAGTTGTGCTAGTCAGCTTGGTCTGCTTGCTCGATACAAGAGCCAAAACCTTGAATATTACCTCATTTAAAAAGCCTTGATTTCAGGAAAGTCTGCATCTGTCAATAAAGTTACCAAGTTAGCATTTGTTGGATGGTAAAATACATCGAATCTGT
>JAOUQW010000023.1:14548625-14569076 GCA_028565825.1 Olivaichthys viedmensis | reverse complement strand
TATGTGTTCCTTATTTTTACGTTGTGTTTTCTATAAATGAATTTATGTTTTCTTTTAGGTTATTAATGCAGTTTGGTTAGAATTATTTCCCCCCTGGTTTTTATTTTGAGCTTATTTCATATCTAAATGTTATATGTATTACGATACAACATTTACAGCTATTGTACAAACTGTTTACAGCCAAGTTTAATGGGCCAGTTAGATTGTGATACAAGCAAAAGTTAATATGATCATAAAAATGAATAATGAACTAATTAATAGAATTATGTAGAATAATTCAAACAGATAACACATTTATAAAAAACAACTTTGCCAACATATGCTTATTACTATAATACAAAAAATTATTAATTTAATTGATTAGCCAACTGATATCTTTGTGTGATATCAGTTTACAGACCTTTTCTTGGTTTCCTTTATATAGGCCTCCTATATGTGTTATAAAAAAAAAAAAAACGCTCTGGCAGTGTTTGGACTGAGAATTTTTCTGAATGTTTTAAATCATGAACAATGTGCAATCGGTGATGCCTAGTAGCTGCCAATCATGAATGTGCTGCAATACCGAACATTTTTAATATATGTATTTTTCAATCGGGTTTTCCTATCAAAGCATCAGTTCAGATCCACTATATATGCTATTCATTTGAGAGATCATACAATTAATTTCATGTTTACTTGTTGCAACATCATTCTGTTACCTTTTTGGTAATAAAATCTCCTTACATTTTAACCAGTGTGTGTAGTCTTACATAAGGAGGGGAAGAAATCTGGAGTTTGATCCCTCGGTCAAAAGGGAAGTTTCTAGAAACCAATGACAATATTACAAATGTCTGAAAGGTGAGAGGTTCTGACATCAACGCTATGAAGCTGTAACTCCACAATTAGGAAGGAAAACTCATTCTGTATCTGTGAGTGTGAACACTGGTGAGTGAATCTTTTCCTCTTCCTTCACTGCTTTTTTACTGATGCCAGATGGTGTTGTTCATGCCTGTGCATACTGACTTTATAACACCTGACAAATGGATGTGGGAGATTGCTTAGAATCATTGGTAGACATGATTCATCGTAAAATCGTTGTACACACACTGTGTTCTATTTTATAGCAATGACGTGCTAATCTACTAAAAACATGATAGATCTTGATCTCTTTTTCATGGTTGAATTCATCTTGTAATACCAATAAAAAACTGCCAAACTGTTAGTAATGCATAGTGTACACTACATTGTATTATGATGTGTTATTCAAATCTGGTGTTAAAAAGAATCTTGGTTAATTGAGAGAAATTTATACTTGTTATTCTGTTTAGCTTTTTGTTTGAGTAAGTGTTATCAATGCATTATTACAGATTGTGTCAACGGACCCTATTTTGTGTCATTGTGTATATTTATGGTATTTTGGTGAGCATCGGCAAGGTGGTAACGTGACGCAGAGCGGTGCAAATGTAAAAAGGGGTTGGGTTTGAATGAATACATACACCAGAGTACGCAGAGTACACCCACAAAGTGTACCAGCATAGTCTCCAGCTATAAACACTATAAAATTGTGCAGTCTAGGCCTACAATTAAAACGGTACATGAGCTATATTTAAGAGTTTGTTTCCAAAACACGATAAACGCATCTGGAACAGAACTTTTAATGCTGCCCTTGAAGTCAAGGGAATACCATTTTATTCTTGTTTCTGCACTAAGAGGGGGTCTCGGCAGGTCGTAAGGCATGCACATTATTGGATAAAAATGGATTTAAAGTTCCTTTTCCACTGGCAGATTTTAAATGCCACACCCCCTGTTACATTGCTCCATCCACATCAGCAAGCAACAGAGCGCAAATGTAAAAAAATTGGCTTGCTGCCAACCATAATAGTAACATGCCAATGTTAACCAGCAAATTCCGCTTGCGCCAGCACAAAAATAGAGCTGCTAGACTGAAAACAATCTTCAAAACAATCTTGTGGAATTTAGCTCATTCTAAATCATGTGTGTTTGTTATCCAGTTGTCCTTGTTGTACAATGCAGTATATTACTGTAACTTATTGTGTTGCAGCATTAATGTTTTATCATTGCTTTAGATTACTCTATGTCCATGCATGTGTTTGTGTATGAGAGAGAATGCAGAATAATCGTCTAACTGTCTTCTGTTTTACTGTAGTGTGAAATACACTTGCTTCCTGATCCACTTGACCTTTGAGCTCATGGCTAGCACTGAGATTCACAGTGTCCCCCCTACACCCACCGAAGGAGTCTCAAAGCAACCAAACACGCTGCCTGCAGCTGATATAGTGGTGCTCGTTGTGTATTTTATATTAATCCTGGCGGTAGGACTATGGGTAGGTTTATTTAAAAGCACCCTTGCATCACTGAAAAGATGCCATACTCGATTATATTAATCCAGTGAGTACAATTGTGTGTCCTTTGAGGCAACTAAAGTGCGCTGTGTTCTGTTATTAAAATGATGTTGTTCTGCAACTGACTGGGCTTTTTCAATTTTAAAAAAGAGAAATAACCAACACATTGCAGAAAAATATTTAATTACCTTTCTGGTAACACCTCGCTACATGACACCTACATCATGACAACTGATATAAACCTACATAAACATTTAAAAGCTTATTCCAACAGGTGTCAGCTGTCATAAAGACTGCTTTCCTCAATTTTGATATCAGGTTGACACCTGAGACAAGTGACATAGATGTTTGTTGACATAAAGTTGTGTTATGACACTTTCTGGCATGCCTTACGGTAGAACATCATGACAACTGACTTTGTAGGTTAGTGTACGTCTGATATGTCAGAGTTATATGATGGGGATGATGTGATAGCTTGCCAAGTGAGGTTAATTGGTAAATTGAGAAAAGGTGAACTTTTCCAAAATATGCTCTCCAGAGACCCCTGAACTTGGCACTTGGAGCAGACATCGATATGAAAACCTGCTGCATAACACTGTTCCATTGTGAAGGTTTTTATCAGTGACAGTTATTACACTGCAATAACAGAATATGTAGGTTTATTCCAGTTGTCATTAAGGGCCTATGCAGGTGTGATGTAGTCCTATGAACACTACCCTTAAGTATTAACCATTTTCTAATGAAGGCCTAATGACGCCTATTGAAGGTTGAAATGGATAAATCTTTTGGCGAATTTCTATTTCACGGTATATTTTTATTACAATACTATATCAGTTTTTTTTTTTTTTAATCACATTTGTGACCTAATGCTTTGCTGATTTCAAGTCAATGTGGAAAACCAAGAGAAGCACAGTGAATGGATATTTCCTTGCAGGCAAAAACATGACTTGGTGGCCGGTGAGTAATCACGGTTAACATAATATCCATACACAAGAGTATGACATTTGGAGAATTCACTGGAATTTTCTCTGGAAACAGGTGAATTATTTTAGTCTTGAGACTTTGGTATATCTGCAGGTGGGCACGTCTCTCTTTGCCAGTAATGTGGGCAGTGGCCACTTCATTGGTCTGGCAGGATCAGGAGCCGCAGCTGGCATCGGTCCTACTGCATATGAATGGAATGTAAGGCTACAACACCACATTCATTTTATATGGCTGCATTTATTTATAGACAAATGTGGTGGTTTTCCTGTAGAATTGTGGAAAATTCTGTGAAGTTCAGTGAATGTCTGTATCATTAGTCTCCCTCCTCATTCTCTCTGGTAGGGTATGCTGATGGTTCTGCTCCTAGGCTGGCTCTTCCTCCCCATCTACATTGCTTCAGGGGTGAGAGGGGCTGTACACTTCAATACATTACTAACACTATACATATATATGTGTATATATGTATCTCAGGCTATTTATGTTTCATACAAATTGCACTTTTGAAAAACATATTAATGTTTTAATAAACATATTAATTGTAGGTGACAACTATGCCGGAGTATCTTCAGAGGAGATTCGGGGGCAAAAGAATACAGATATTTATTGCTGTCTTGTATTTATTTATTTACATCTTCACAAAAATATCAGTAAGTGAAATGAGCGTTTGAGCTGATTTTCTGGTAATTTGCAATTGCTTTTTTTTTCATTCATCAGCAGAGAAAAATCACAATTCAGCATGAATAATTTATTATTAATTACTTAGTCACCTCTGTTCCGATCAGAACATTGGAAAATCTTTGATTTAGCTTAAATGGAAATTCAAATTTGTGCGCTATCACTTTTGTGTACTGGAAATTATATACTTGTGAATAAAACACCATCAGCAAGCAACAACCACAATATTCACAGGTGAGAATACAGCCACTGGTCTAACATTCAGCAGGGCTTCTAAATAATAAATGAGATAAAATGGTAGAATAACTATCACGCTTGTGGACGGGAAACAGGAGTCAGATAAAGGCGCGAGCCGTTGAATAAGCATTTATTTGAACCACTAAACTATACATGTACACACACAACGTACAGACATGCAATGAAAGACAAATTCAGACTGAAATACGGGGATACTTGTTTGCTTACAAATGAGGGATCAAACAGGAAACAGGTGGGAACATTCAACGGGACAAGGCAGGGCGGAACTAGATACACACGAACACATGTCCAATAGCGGCCGCCACCAGTTGAGCCGCCAGTTGAGCGGTCCCACGGTTTGGAGACCGTGACATAACTCCCCTTCTATGCAACACCGGCAATCGAGGGGCCAACGTCCATGTCCGGGTGGTGACACGGAGGTCGGCCCTGCACGGGGGCCTGGCCAGCATCCCTAGTGCAGTCCAGGAGCAGAGTAATGACCTCGGCCACGCAAGCGTGCCGTGGAGCGATGACCACGTCCACGAAGGCGGGGGCGGAGTGATGACCTCGTCCGCACAGGCGTGCAACAGAGCGATGACCACGTCCGCAAAGGTGCGTGGCGGAGCGACCTCAGAGCTGGTTTCCGGCGGTGCGGGGAGGACTACGGCATTGGCTCCCGGTGGTGCTACCGATGAGATGGTGAGTCTCTGCAGTAGTTCCGCGAGCTGGTCCAGCGTGGTGTCAGAAACCTGGGGAACGCCCTCTGTGGCATCAGGTAACTGGGAAATGCCCTCTGCCACATCAGAGAACTGGGGACCGCCCTCTGTGGCGTCTAGGAACTGGGGCATGCCTTCTGTGGCGTCAGGGGACTGGGAAGCACCCTCTGCAGCATCAGGGGCCTGGGGCACGCCCTCTGTGGTGTCTAGGAACTTGGGCACGCCTTCTGTGGCGTCAGGGAACTGGGAAACGCTCTCTGTGGCATCAGGAAACTGGGTGATGCCTTCTGCAGTGTCAGGGAACTGGGCGACTCCCTCTGCGGCATCCGGGAACTGGGTGACGCCCTCTGTGTGGTGTCCAGGATGACAGTCGGCGGTCGTCAACTCCCCCCAAAAAATTTCTTGGGGGATTTTCTCCTCCACTCCAGGGAGGCTAGTGACCTGGACTGGATCTGTGCCGAGCGGCTTCTGTGAAATTGTGTGGATGCTCAGAAAAATGGCTTGACTCAGGGGAAACCTTGAGAAAACAGGCGATAAACATAACATCAGTAACTCGTAGAATCCTAGGAAACAGATCTTTGAGCATAAACATTATATCATCTATGGAAATGTCTAAACATGGATGACAAACATTAAGTTTTAGGAAATAAGCTTTCCATTGATAAATAATTTAATATGGAAAGATTTTTAAATGCCTGTTGAACTTCTACATGAAAAATAAAAAGCACAGCAAAAATGTATGTTGTGTAGTTAATGGAGTATAAAAGTAAAGTATTTATATCAATAATGAACTTTTTTTTTTTTTTTTACATATTGTAGAATAGATAGATTTAGATACATCTATAGATTTAGATGGAAAATAACCAAAGATGAAAAAATTTACAATTGGAAGCAGAATGACCACTTTTTTTGCCTGTGGTGCCTGACCTTAAGAAAGAAAGTCTGTAAGGCTGTTTCAATGGTGTGTGTGCAGGTGGATATGTATGCTGGGGCTGTGTTCATTCAGCAGGCTCTGGGCTGGAATATTTATATTGCTGTAGTTCTCCTCCTCGTCATTACTGCTCTCTACACAGTAGCAGGTGAGAGTGTGAGATTTGGATTGATACAGGACCTGTAGAGACCGGGTTTTATAAAACGTACTGAAGTCTAGGCTCATAAATATACCTATTAATTGTTTTATTATTTATTATTATAATCCCACTGTGCACTCATTTCTTGAATAATGTTGTTGCAGGTGGTCTTGCAGCCGTCATCTACACTGATGCAGCTCAGACCGTTATCATGCTGATCGGGGCCCTAACCCTCATGGGCTTCAGTATATACAGTTTATTTTTTGTCAGCATTATGTAAACCTCTACATCTGATCTATGACATTTTTATGGAGATTTTGATTGACAGTAAACAAGTAATGTAGCTAATACATTCTGCTCCTCTAACTTACATGTTTCCTTTTTGTGTCTTGCTTGTGGGGAGGTTTTGTGGAGGTCGGGGGTTGGCAGGCCATCTTTGACGGATACAGCAATGCCATTCCCTCTGTTAGAGTCCCAAACACCACCTGCGGGATCCCTCGCGAGGACGCCTTCCACATTTTCCGGGACCCCGTTACTTCTGACCTGCCCTGGCCAGGTGTGCTGCTGGGCATGTCAATCCCTTCCATATGGTACTGGTGTTCGGATCAGGTGAGGGAGGGAAATGAGACGTGCAAGTGGTGTATTTCCTGTAGCTCTTGGCAGTTGGATTATTAGTAGGCTTCTTTAGAAGCAAGCTTGCGTCATTGATCAGGTGCTACACACACATTTTATTCCAGTGGATAAAAGACAATTGTCCAAGTCAAGGCAAATAAACAAACTTGTTTTACGGCATCTGTTTTAAATGAATTAATCAATCCTAAGTGCACTGAAAATCTTCCTTCCTTTAAGTTTCCATTAATGTTTCAAAACTTGCTTCACAACAGTTTTGAATCTACTGAATTTATCAATCCTAAGTTCATCAGAAATCGTGCTTCTTACTGTTCTTTGCTTCTTTGAAAACTTTACAATTTGAAGACTTTCCTTCTCGCCTTGTATGTGTGTACAGGTTATAGTGCAGCGCTCCCTAGCTGCTAAGAACCTGCTGCATGCTAAAGGAGGCTCTTTGATGGCTTCCTACCTTAAGGTCCTGCCCTTTTTCATGATGGTGCTGCCAGGCATGATCAGCCGAATCCTATATCCAGGTACTGCTTATTTTAAAGTGATGTCTTTAGAGCCTATTCTGCAAAACCCTTGTAACCTCAAGCACAACAATTCATGTAAAAAATGTTCTGAGTGATCATGCACAGTGTGTTTTGGTTCTCTTTGGTGTGGTTGTCTAGATGAGGTAGGCTGTGCAGACCCGATGGTGTGTGAGCAGGTTTGTGGAAATTCAGTAGGCTGCTCGGACATTGCCTATGCCAAACTGGTCATGGAACTTCTTCCTTCAGGTCCTTTACTTTCCTTTGATTATGGATTTATCCTCCTTATTGATTTTCTTGCTATCGGGAAGGTTGATGGTTGACGTGTGTGCGTTTGTGTAGGTCTGAAGGGTCTTATGATGGCCGTAATGCTAGCTGCTCTCATGTCATCCCTGACCTCCATCTTTAACAGTTCCAGCACTCTGTTCACCATGGACCTGTGGAGACATTTCCGCCACGCCGCCTCAGAGTGGGAACTCATGATCGTGGGCAGGTAGGACATTGCCTAATACATATCACTTACATATAGCCTGAAGTTTAGGCCTTTAGCGGTGTGAGCTTTTATTAAAGGGTTGACACTTCACTCTTTGAGATGTGTGTGTTCTTTCAATTACAATGTAACTTTCACTCTTTGAGTTAAGATACTTAAAAGGAGCAGTTTGTTTTTAGAATTGCAATGAAAACTTTGACAAGCATTCCCCTGGAAGTTTCCTTTAAAAAAAAAAAAAAACATCAGAGACCAGCCTAAATGGAGAAACTACCCAGATCAATTGCGTGGCGATATTGCAGTTTTTATAAGGTATCTCTGTAATTATATGATTATTATAGGTCTAAAACGCTTTTAAAAATTACAGACTAGCACATTTGACCCCTCAAAAGTCCCAGTTAATGATTTCGTTATTCATCTTAAAGCATATTATCCAATAACTACAATGAACTATTCAGTAACTACAATGAAACTAATAGGAAATGTATGTAGA
The DNA here is from genome assembly GCA_028565825.1 of Olivaichthys viedmensis. Taxonomy (NCBI): domain Eukaryota; kingdom Metazoa; phylum Chordata; class Actinopteri; order Siluriformes; family Diplomystidae; genus Olivaichthys; species Olivaichthys viedmensis. The sequence goes on along the minus strand of JAOUQW010000023.1, from coordinate 14,560,933 downwards.
GTGAGGATTGTAAACTGCCAACGGGTCCTGAACTTAAGGGGTTCAAATTGTGCACTGTTTTCAAAAGCAAATATCTTAAGAAAATGTTCAAGAACCACAAAGAATGTGAGACAGTTAGCGATTTAGTACAACTTGTAAATGTGAAATGACCTCAGTGTCCTCATTTGTCCCCAGTACACTATCAAATCTAATAGCCCTAAGCTCTAAACTCTGAGTGTTATTTAACAAACTTTTAATTTACATCAGTGTTGCTGCTGGACATGCTTGTGAAGGAACTATTTTCACTCTTATGCTTTCATCATTTATTCTTTCGAGGCAGGGAATGCAAACAGATATTTCGTGTGTTTGTGTGTGTTCAGAGTGTTTGTCCTAGTGTTAGTGCTGGTGTCATTGTTATGGATCCCCCTGGTTCAGGCCAGTCAGGGTGGCCAGCTCTTCATCTACATCCAGTCTATCAGCACCTACTTGCAGCCGCCGGTCTCTGTAGTGTTTATGACAGGCTGCTTCTGGAGAAGGACAAATGAGAAGGTATGCTGTGTGTACATGATCAATCAATTGTATTGTGGTGTAATTGTGTTTTATTTCTTTTTATAGGTTGTGTCTCGAAAAGTGGTATATTGACTATAATCAAGCTGAGACAGTCATAATGTCCACATGTGTTAAGGCTGTATAGAATAAAACATGGCCTGAGGACACATGAGTAATTTTAATTTATCTTTTACATGCTTGTGTTGTACATTGTTTGTTTGTGTGTGTGTGTGTGTGTGTGTGTTCTAGGGGGCGTTCTGGGGTTTGGTGCTGGGGCTGCTGGTTGGAGTTGTGAGAATGATTCTGGATTTCGTCTACCCCGTACCACAGTGCTACGAGACAGACAGCAGACCTGATATTATCAAATATGTGCACTACCTGTACTTCTCAATCATCCTCTCGTTACTCACACTTGCTGTAGTGGTGTGTGTCAGCTTGGCCACGGAGAAACCCACAGCGGAACAGGTCAGACACAAACAGGCAATAAGATGTTGTAACAGCATTTGTTTATGTGAAAGTTAAAATGGCAGTTTGTAATGTTTAAAAGAGTTTTTTAGACCTATTCAAAATAGATACCTTATAAAAACCGATATTCACAATATTGCCATACAACGGATCTGGCTAGTTTCTTCATTCATTCAAGTTTTCCGCCCCAGAAATATGCTTCTGCTCAGCTCTGCCCCTTTTCCTTAAAAAGCAACTCACAAGACATGTGTAGTTTCAGCAGAGAGGGTGGAGTGGAAGGGGAGGCTTGTCAATGTTTTCATAGCAATTTGCCTCACAGGCAACAGAAGGCTCTAAAAATTACAACTTGCTTCTTTACATTAAGGTGACAGTAACTATACAAAAGTCACTCACAATCAAATATGAATATTTGTGCCTCTAGAATAACATATTGCCTTTAGTGAAAGTTAATTCTCAAAATTATAAATAAATTAGTCTGTAAAAATGTATTCTGAATAAATGTATATTTCCAATATGAGGCATGTTCATGTTTGCTGTTTGACACAGTTAAGTCGGCTGACGTGGTTCACAAGGTTTGATCCTGTGCTGAGTAGTGAGCCCGATAAAGAAGCCGGAATCCTTACAATCGACAATGGCATACATCATGAAAAGGAGAAGAGCTGTGGAAATGTCGAAGTGCACACAAAAGGTGCGTTTTCCTTTTCTGAAAGGTTATCCATCTGTGCAAACATTGATCTTACAGCTTGCTGTAGTCACGAGTCCACGTCAATGACACTTCATCCAGCAGGGGGCACCAGAAAGTCACAAATTAAATAAATTAAAACCGCTTATGACTGTAAATTGAGAATCTCGGGGTGTAGGTCAGGTCCTGGTGCAACTAAAAAAAAATTCAATCTAAAAAAAAGATCTTTAAGATGTTAATATTGTTCAAATTCATGGCTCACAAAACTATTTCTCTGCAAGCTATATCAAGAATTGTTTACCTCTCTCTTGTCAGGTTCGAGCACACCTCATGCTGAGGCGCCCTCTAAACTGAAGTCCACTCTGCTCTGGCTGTGTGGGTTGGAACAGGAATCGGGAGGAGAGCAACCCCCTCCACCCTCGCCTGAGGCGGTAGAATGTTCCCTCGAGGAAGAGCCCTGCCTGAGGCACGTGGTAAATGCCAACCTCATTGTCTGCCTGTCAGTAGCAGTGTTTCTGTTTGCCTTCTGGGCATGATGGACTTTGAGTGTTAATATTACAGGGCAAGCGACACTGATAATCCCTAACAATTTGGTCGACATTTTTGAGGACGTTTTAATTTTTGGAAGTTATCAAGCAATTAATCACTTAATGATTGTTGAACTTGGTTGGTCCAATTTCACCTCGATGTACAGCCATGTTTCCACACCGGAATGAGAGAGTTTCGACATGGACCGAAGCAGTTTGTGGCCTCCCAAAGCGTATGAATATGGAGCAAAGGGTTACGCCCATTTTATTTATTTAGAATAACTGTACATTTTTGACAAGCACCATAGAGGGGCAGCAGGCAATGCTTGTGGCTTTCTTTCTTTTGGATTTTAGTCTAAATAAATGGTCTGTACACTAAGCTTTATTTAATAAATACTTTTACTATATAAGAAATACTTTAAAAAAAAAACTGACACAGCTCAAAGAGTATATTTTCAATTTAACCTTGATTTTTTTTTATTGCCAGGCATTTTATAAGGTATGTGCATGTCATTCAACTTGCTGTGTAGGAAATACAGCAGCGATCAGTACAATACATTGGAGTATCTTCGTTTGACAGATGTGCAGAACCAGCTCAGCTGCAGAAAAGGTGCACACAGTATAACAGAACACAAAGTTTAACAAAAATACAAATCAACATTTACAAGCCTTTAAAAGTCCTTTAGAAATAGTCTGTCGCAAAAACAAAGATTTGTCAGTAATCAGATGGATGAATGACTTGCTATTTCCTGAGTTTAACTGAACCATTCAAATATTCATCCATATTTCTGTTGGACCATCATTCTTAAAAGAAAAAAAAAGTACATGGAATGCAAAATAGACATCAAAATTTGAACAATGATCAAATCAAATGGGATTTTTCCAATATAGTATAATATATAGCTTTTCTAGGAATTAAGTATCGTCTGTTTTGGAGGATATCAAAGTTGTGCAGCATTTTCCCCCTAAAACGTTGAACCTATTTTACTGAGAGATGAACAGCATACACACGGGAAAAAAACAACAACATTTTAGCAGTTCTATTTACATTTCAGTTGCAAACTGAGGTAATTTATTCATGAAAAAACAAAAGGCATACAGATGGGCCAAATGATCGTTCAAACACTATGCAGAAATCCTCTTATTTAGAAGATGTTTAAAAATATATGTGATATTGTTTTATTGCTGTATTATTTGGTCCATTTTAATCAAACCCTGTGTAACACCACCATTTCACTCATTTTGAAAATGATTTACTTTAAAATAAAGACTGATTGACATAGTGATTGTCTCAATCGTAAAACAAAACAAAAAAAATTCTACACTGCAATCAATATTGCACCACAGGAATAAAAGTACTTAAAAATCACTTAAAATATCAATACTTGATATTTATCCATACACTGCATTTCCATATGCATTCCATTTAAAATCAAGTGTTTCACTATAATAAGCTCATCACAACCATTTCCTATAACAGGTTTTTGGTCTTTAGAAAAAAAAAGAAATCACTCCAATCTCTCATAATCTCTCAGGCACTGAAAATTAAATCCTGCACTCTAGTATAGTAATTGAGCTTTAAAAAATAAAAAATAAAAAAGAGATATGGCTGACAGGAATAAAACATACATATAGGCATTACACACCGAATTAGGAGGATTGTGTGTGTGTGTGTGTGTGGATTTACATGAAGCTTGGTTGGTTGTTTTTTCCCTTTCCTTTATAATTAAGCACAGTAAAAAAAAAAAAAAAAAACTTGCTATGGCACAAGTAATAATACGTTTGTATGAATAGTTAATAACACGAAACACAAATACACAAAACATTCATATCTCTGAAGTTAAAGCCTAAGCAACTGGAACCATTCTGGCATGAGAGAGAGGTTACAGTTTGTGATATTTGGTACAGTATACAGCATGTCTGTTGCTTACCTCAAGTTCCAATATGTCAGCAAAGTTGAAACAGTAACAGCGTCTAAGAAGCTCCATTAGTGCCAAGAAAAGCCCAGAGTGCCGGGACTGATTGTCTACAGAGCATCCTCAAAATAACATTAAAGCGAGTGATTGGCTGCATGAGGAGGAGGAGTTTCAGATCCTTCTCAAAGTACAGTGCTCTCTGATTGGCTCGCAGCATCAGGGGGCGTGGCCACAGGATGTTCCACAGCTATTTGAGGGACAAGGAGCCGCCCGGGTGCCTTCAATGTCACACCCACATCTGTGCAATCAAAATATACAGTCAAACCTAAAAAATGAGCCGAGTGGTACCTGCTTAATAGTTTATGAAAATAGGCAAGTAATCATTTAACGCACCAAGAATCTGTCCTTTTGCTAGATGCATTTTGACATGGATGCTTAAATTCTTAACACATCAATACAATGACTATTCATTAACTCAAATGATTCAAATTGTAGCGTTTTCAGACATTATCCGTGGTGCGGAGACCTCATATCCTCCTTTACTCCATACTGTACACCTAAAAAGAATGTGAGGAAGCAGCATACAGACCTGGACAGTGTTAAAAAAGCACCAGTATGCTATTACAAGCCTCATTCCACATGCAGGTTAGCTAGCGGGTTAGTCTGTCGTTTTTGGACAAGCAGTGTTGTTAGTGCGCAAAAGCATTCACAAAGACGCATTCACCAACAATGCTATGCATTATCTTTTAGTTTTGGCATCCTTACCATAGCCTGCCATTCAACTCTTAGTTCACAAGCAGGTCGTCACACATCTGTAACAATTTAACAATGCCACATCATGCTCAGGACACCCAATCAATTAATTATTAATTACTTGTCAAGCAAGACATTCTGATGGCATTGGGTCATCAGAAAAGTAATTAACCATAGCGCTGTATGACTCACAGAGTGGTCACAACTGAACAGAAAAATATGAGTCAGAGTCATTTGAGAGGTGGAAAGATGAAGTGATAAGCCAGTGGACGTGGCCTGAGGGGTGCAGCTGTGGATTGCAGCGCTCGTGCTCATGCAGATGGATAGCGGAGGAGCCGTGTGCTGAAACCGCAGAGTGGGATGCTGAAGTGGAAAGGGCATGGCTGGCAACTGCTAAACTTTTACCACCAAAGGACTTTGATTCCCGAGCTGCATGCTGTTTTGCTGTCCCAACCACCCTTTTTTTTTTTTTTTTTAGCAACACTGCTGCACACTGGACATACCATGTGTCTAATTCAGCACCTACTTAGACCTTAAGTGCAAGTGGAAATTCAAGCTATGAGGCTTAGGTTTAAAAGATGCACACCTGGGTCAAATACAACGATGATGTACAGTAAATAACTCTCCTAAACACTTGCACGGTTTAGAATGAATGTGCACAAAATTAGTGCATGATTACAATAATATTCCATCCATTCTCAAGAATTCTCCAGTGCCTCTTATCACTGGTCATAGCAATCCATATGTTTCCTGTAGCAGCTAGCCAAGTCAGTGGAATTTTAACTCATGCCATGTATTCTTTGGAACTGGTTGCAGTACTGCATTTTACATTTTCTAATACAGCAATTGTAAAGAAGCTTAGCATCAATACCAGTTGAACAAATGTTACTGCATCAGGATAGAACTGATATCTGATTAGAAATTGATTTTTACTGATTTTCTACTAATTTTACTGGTTGAGGCCACAAAAGGACACCAGCTACCAAATTGGTAAATAAATTAAAAGGGCCAAAAAAAAAAAAAAGTCAGACCACAGCTGAGAGAAATTTGCAACTGAGCTATCTTGAGAGAGTGGTTTCTTTTTCATGCATCTTTTTTTTTTTTGACGGTGAAGCTAGTGCTGAAATCCTCCGACTGTCTTTATTTCATGTAGGGTCTGCAGAATATATTAATTTGCAAAAAAACAAAAACAAACTACACAAAAGTGTAATTCAATGCTGTTTCAACACTTTCCTTTGTCAAAAACAGTATGGCTTAAGATAACTATTTGTAAACCAAATAGAAATTATGTGGCACTTTGTGAACAGCCATTTTATAAAGTACCGGTTAGATGACCAATGGAAGCACAATGAATAGTGAGATGAACATCAAAAGTGGTTGATATGTTATGGTGATGAAGATGATGCTAAAGAGCTACAAGCTAATGGCAGAACAAGTAGTCTAGTTACTACCTTGTCCAGGATAAGATCCTCAACCTGCGGAAATATGTGGACAGTCGGTAAGATGCAACTAACTGTAAAGCTCAGTGAAAAGTAGAGTGCTTTTTCTCTGCAACATTTGAAAGTTTCCATCTTTACATAATGATGTGGGGAAGATTCAGGGCAGCGGCTGGTTTGGCTTTCTCTTTCGATAATGAATCATTAATGAGCTCGATGATTTGCTTTAACATACTGAAACTCAACTTCCCCCAAACCTTGTTATTATACCCTCATTTGCTTGTGTTCCCCATTTATGTTTTGTTCCTATGAGAAAAAAAAAAAGAAGACTGTCTTTTTATTATACCAGCAGTTTCCTTCCTGGATTCATTTTGTCAGCCGGGTCTGTAAAACGCCTTAGGAAAACAGCCCAAACAGAAGTGACAAAGTAGGGACGGGCATTTCAGACAAAATTACTCTTCAAAATTTTCAAGACATTATTCGAATATTTAACCTGGCGCCCACACACGTACAAAAAAATGCCACGTATGGCACAAAACAAGCCTTTATCCGCTGCAGCGTTAGGCGGTACAAAGTACACCAAGTGACACTATAAACTTGCTACAGCTTGCACGTGCCATCACATTCCACATTTAAACTTAATTTAATTTCACAACATACTAGTGAGGCACTGATTTACCGTATGGCATGTTGAACGCACCAAGTTAACTTTCTAATTTTCGTACCACCATGCATGTAGTAATCGCTTTGCACCAGCTAAGCCACCATTTTCCGATGGAGAGAGAGTGGTCCCGCTTTGGATTTTACACGTTGCAGCTGTAATTAAAAGTTTAATCAAACACAAATTTGACCCACCGAGACAAGCCGCTGTACGAGATGTGGCAGTTTGTACAGACATGCAGGAATAATTCTCTTCATTTTGCAGCACAGAATCATTTACACATTTGCCATGACACGGCGACGTGTTAGCAGTGAGACACGCTGACGAGGGTGGGCCTACGCATTTGTCTTAATTGAGATATGTTTTTGCAAAACTGCATCTGGCAAAATTAACTGTGTGTGTTGAATAGCTCTCAGACTTGCTTGTCTTAACGCATCGCACCAACCACGCGGCGAGCAAAGAGCAAAACGCTCACAACCTGCCGGCAGTCACACACCACCTCGCCATTGGCGCACGGTTTTCCGCAACCGTGCAAGGCACGCAACGATTTGATTACTGTTAATACTAAGAAACGCCTAATTTACTATTTATGAAGATGATCCCAAATCAGTCTTTATACACACACCTTACACATATAGTATATTGTGTGTATTTAAAAAATTGCACTACTGCTGTGCAGGCTAACACAGATGTTAAGATTATTGTAAGGCTACCTAAGGAGTATTGTGTGTGGAATAAAAAAAAATAAAAAAAAGTATTTAAGTGAGCAATGCTCCTTAGCTCTTACCTGTGATGATCTTGGAGGCTGAGCTGCACACTCCGTTTGTGCTCTCGCCAACAGGCTGGGGTGGTGGTGGTACACTCGGCCTGGGCCGTGGTCTGGGAACCGGCCGAGGGCGAAGCAGAGAAGCGGTGTTGGTGTTGGAGTGGGTGGAGTTGTGCGGTGGCGTGCCAGGAGGGGTGGGGCTGTTAGGAGGGGATGGCTCTGGGTCTACCGTGTTTGGTGGAGGCTGTGGAGGAGGGTGACTTGGGGCATGGATAGTCATCTGGTTGGCGGAGTGACGTCGAGGTATGGCTGCAGGCTGGGCAGGAGATACGGCTGGGTTTTGGGCCTGCGTAGAGGTGGGGGGGGTGGCTTTCAGGGGCAAAGTTGCAGGGGGAGAGGGGCTGGGAGTCACTTTGGGTGGCGCAGGGGCCTGTTTCTTTGTACCTGAAAGCATAAGTCCAGTCAACCTTAATGTTATCTCATTTGCATATACAGTGGGACCAGACAGGAGCTCTGAAAACAGGACCACAGAGTGAAATAGTACAAGAACAAGAAAAGAGCCATGTACAAAACTACAGATATAGTAAAATGGCAAATACAGCACAACACAATGGTTAGTCAGAATTCCTACAGAGACATGGGAGAGGGACGTACCTCTGCGCACCATGTGTGGACTGGGGCCCTTGGAAGCAGACGTTGGGGTCCCCACAGTCAGCTGCCCAGATGTTCCACTGGGGCCTCCAGGGCCGTTCCTCAGCGGTGGAGGTGTGGGCTCTCGCAGAACACTACTGGTGTACAAACACAGTCATGATTAAAAATACAGCAATCTGCATTTGTATGAGAATGAGGTTAATAAATATTGTTTCTCATGTTTCTTATAAAAGGTGCATCTTTATGTTAGCGATTATGTAGCTTGCAAGTCAGTGCCAAAGTGGAAAAAAATGTAAAAAGTCACTATTTCTACTAAAACCATGATAAGGTATCTACACACCATGCCATGCATTTTTTCTTCAGCAACAAGTTAAGGAAAAGTAGAATTGGGCATTTAGACTCCAGCCAAGCGTAAGGACAGTGATTCAGACATGAGTAAGAGGAGACACACAGCCACCAGGATGTAAGGAAGGAAAGCAGGAGTTACTGACTGTGAGGAAGTCATGATCAGTCTGAGCAGATGACTGACTAAGAAGCCTCCGGACTGAAACTGGCATCTGAAAGCCTTTAAAACATCTTAACCCCAGCCAAAAGGTAAAATGCTCTTTTGATTTGATTTTACTTACTTGTTCAGGATTTAATTGGTACGTTGATTTATAGGATTCATTAAAAGTAACATAGTGAGAGTTGCACTAAAAGACAGCTTTACGCAGCACAGAATCATCTGGCAGATAAAGGTGATTTTCTGATTGGCATCTGCAGCGTGGAGGTGGAAAGCAGTCGGAGTTCTCGACCGGTCCTTACCTGCTCTCCTCAGCAGATTGCTGCTGGCTTATGGCCTGCTGGTTCTGAGCCATTATAGCTCCAGCCTCCGAGCCCCCTACAGCTGACTGAGAGGGGGCCTCGGATGCTGGGACCCCCCCTGCCTCCACCGGAGGAAGAGGGGGCTGGAAGGCTGGAGAGGTGTGCTGCTGCTGCTGCTGCTGCTGCTTTCTATTTATAGTGGCAGTTCTACGAGGCACGTGCTCCAGATGTTTGCTAGCAGTGCTACAGGGGAGAGGGGAAAGAGGGTGAAACACTCGCACCTGACAAAGCTGGATCTGCGGTCACAGAGAGGCATTAGAGCCCAGAGCAGAGGGAGAGGGAGAAGTAATGGGAGAAAGAGAGGGAGAGGCCACCTCACCACACACAAAGCAAACCAAGGCAGGGGGTAAACAAGGAGAAACACTAAAGGGGATGAAGTTATTCTTTTTTACAGCGTGTGTACTACCAGGTAATACGTTTTATACTTTGCTTTGCTATTGACTTATTTCCAATTGTTTAACAAAGTTCTTTTAGACATTTTGAATGCTAACAAATGAATCACTAGCAACTGGAACACTTTAAAAATCGTAAGAAACTATTAATGTATGGAAGGACAGCTGTTTATAAAGGCATGACCTTTGCTAAATTTTTAAGACAACTCCGTGCATTCTGCACTTAGATTGGCACTTTAAAAAGAATGTTCCAGCACTTTTTCAATCTAATCTCTATCACATTCTTTAGCATATGTTCGATTACCACGGATAATCATTTTGACAAGCTTTTCTGTGCTTAGAAAAGAACAGAACATTTGTTTACGGGAAACTCACATATAAATGTTAGTCTAGTGGCAGTTGTTGGGGCAGTCAATAAATGTTTACACTTTCATGAATTCTTTAGTCAAAAGGTCTGCAAATTACACCCTAAATCTGTATAATTCATCCTTTCAGAGATTGAACTACCTAGAGGGAAGAATTTGTGGTTGTGTGTTAAAATAGCTCAAAATAAACACGGAAGTGCCGAGTTTCCACCTGATGACGCATGAATACCACCAAACCTTTAGGAAAGTGCAAGTAACCAGAGCTTTTTATTGTATTGCTCCAGTGTTTTAAAGCAAGTTAAAACTACATGAGAACAGCCTTGGTAAGATATTCTCACGCGTCTGTCTCATCTGATGACCTTTATTGTTAGAGTGTAACGGTTGTAGTGTTGAATCTGTGTTATATAGCAAATTTTTTTAATCGCTTATTGGAGTTCAAAAACTGCCGTTAGACTTTTAATATAAGTGAGTTTTGAGTCAACTGTTTAATATTTTTCTCAATACAAAAGAAAGTGCACATATGCTACAGGTGCATTAGACAGAGAGAGATTAGGTTGGAGTAGAAACGTTGGAGTATTCCTTCAAGTCAAGATTGCAGATGCTTCTGTGCAATTAAGTCGATTTTGCGAACTCACTCAACAAACTCCTTTTAAAGTTCTACTACAGCAGCACCACAACAACACATGACGGAAAGACCTTTCAGCTTTTTGACCTTTGAACCAACATTTAGTCTAAAGAGAGGAGAGAGGGTGTGGTACCATGATAGTCGTTAACATACTCCTGACAGGCTACAAAAGTAGAAACTGTGACTGTGAAGCCATGTCAAACCAATGTATCTGCTTTGCCAGAAGACCTTTGCATGTCATATAACCATATAACCAAGACCCAAGTTACTGAAGGTCCAGTAGAGGTGAGTGGTATCACAATCTGTAGGACTCAAAAAGACCCATTTCATAATAAATCATATCACTCATTTTACCATGTTTGAACAAGGGAGAGAACAAATGTTTTATTGATGTAATTAAGCATACACAAAATTATAATGATAACTGAAAGACAAAACACAGTGGAAAATGATGCACAAGCGAGTCACTTCACAGCCTCCGGAGACGGACTGTCTGCTTTGACTGTGACGGACTCATTGGCCACTACATATAAAGCAGACACAGTTGCGAATCGGGAGTCTTGTCTGTGAAGGCGAGGGTGCGATGGATACCTGTCTTTACGGGGAGTCTCGGCCTCCGACGCCCCCTGGCTGCCCGGGCGTCTTCGGTCAATAGTGGCATATTCGGGCTCAGGGGTGGCAGGGTGCCCAGGCTGGTGCATGGGGCCAGTGGGCATCGCAAACATGCCTGACACATTGAAGTCCACATCTGAAGAACAGAAAAAAGAGAAAAAAAAGAGGATGACCCACTTAAAACTGTTATTAAAAGCGGAACACCAAATGCATGCCATGAAGTGCTCGGCTCAATTTTTCTAATGAACATGCAAAAATAAAATACAAGTGTTAAAAAACGACTGGGGCTTAGTGTGTTTGTTTCCAAGAAATACTGTTTCAATAGCTATATTATAGAAATATATTGGGTATTTTAAAATAAATGCGACAATTGTATTGCTATAAAAATCCAAAATCTACTAGATGATGTGGTTTCCATACATGGTCTATCTAGTATTCTTGTTGCGATGCCTCTGTAGATAAATAGACATATAGATAGATAGCAACTTTATTGACCCCCCGAGTGATACTGCAGTGCTCCAGTAGTGGGGAAGTACTCATGTTTAGGTAAAGCGCTTTGTATAAACAAGATGCTTAATCCTTACCGTCTGGGAAAAACCAGTCTGCGTGCTGGATAATGGGCTCAATTATAGCCACCACATGGACTGAGGTAGCAGCTGCCATTTCAGCAAGAGTCCTAAAAGATACGATACATAAAAATCACTGAACATCTCAAATTATTTAGTGCTCGTCTTCGAGGACAGTTTTATATCCTGTTCACTGAGAGTTATGTTACAGAATCAAAATAGCAATACCGATCTCTGTTCAGCTGAGCTGTTGTTACGTCTAAACTCACCCCTCAGTTTTGGCCCACAGGAGGTTTGGTCCCAGTACGATGGCAATGTTGCTCAGGGTCATCTTATTGACATCACTGTCCTGAGCTAGCTTGGCAAGAAACTTCACCAAATACCTTTACGGACAGGACATAAGATATATTAGGACAAATCGGATCAAGTTCAAGTTCAAGTTCAAGTAGGTTTTTATTGTCATTTCTCCATATACCACGTATACATTGAAATGAAATGT
>JAOUQW010000023.1:14532778-14548104 GCA_028565825.1 Olivaichthys viedmensis | reverse complement strand
CAGGAGTGCAGTGATAGTCAGGAGGTGTGTGTGACTATCTAAGGTGTGTGTTGGTAAGGGGTCTTGATCAGACCAGGATTGGATGCCTGCGAATGCAAAAACAGTTGCCTTTTTAACCTACCTTAGGTTAGCCTTGTTGGGCTTTGGCAAACTGTCACACGTCACCCACAATGCCTGCAGTCTCTTATCTGGATCAGAAACACTGCACAGAAGGCAACATACGGACAAATAAAACAGACTTTCAAAACATGAAACAAGTTTAACATTTCTATGCGATTTCTGTATATTCTCGAACGTTCCTGTCTAATTCTAATGAAATAACCATATTGCTATTCAATTTTTCATACTTTATGTGTACAGAATGTGTAATGGGCTACGTGTCGTTTACTTTGAGGCTTGAATCCACTCATCATACAGCTGGAAGGTCATCAGAGGTTCAGGCAGCTCCCTCAGGTAAGACTTCAGGGCTCCTGATCATGGAAAACAAAGCAAAACAAAAACATAAAAACACAGTCAGTCCTCATACGTGTACGTGAACCCTCACTACAGAACTTGCTGCGGCATGGCAAGCTGAAGTATTAACCGTGAAAACAGGTTAGGCTGGTTTTGTAAAAAGTCAAGTCTTTTTTTGTGTTCCATTTAAAGCAAATGACCAATATCATTTTAAATGTATGGCTTCCACATGAATTTACAATGAAAGCAAACTACAGCTGCATTAAAGCAGCTATACGTCTACGTACAGACATCACCAAGTAGTCCAAGATGGTTTTGAGGTAGGAACCGTTACTACAATTCATTTCACACATTGGCTTGCACACAATTTGTACACTGCATCACTTTATTTTCTTTTCTTTTTTATTACTGCTTCTTTGACCAGAGGACCAAATGCTCTTTTATTAAAAAAGAAAACACACCAGCTACAGCATGGGGGTCAGAGTAAAACTCCTCCAGCTGAGAAGTGGAACAATCCAGTGCCGCCTTGAGCTTCTTTAGTTTAGAGGCTCCTGCAGCGATACGGAACAATCCCTGCAACAAAAAAAAACTCTTTAATGCACTAGCAATCTCAATATATTTACCAAGTATGTGGAGACAATGTAGAAAAAATAAATAAATAATATATATATATATATATACATTGGTTGGAATTTTCACACTGATAAAGTGTCTCAAAGGGAAACAACTGTCTCGTTTCAGTACTATTATTAGAATCAGCAGTCTGGGTATGAAAACAGAAAGGAGAACTATACAATAAAATCAATAGTTGCATTCACACTTCCACAGTCGCAAGTCCTGACTGAACTAAAGCAAGGGTGTAGCGAGTCTTACTGCTACACTGTTGTGGGTTTTCTAGATCGAATGCATGCGATTCCTACCAGCTTATTAGCTAATCAAAGAAACAGTTTGTCAAAAAAAATCTAATTTAATGCATTTTTGTATTTGATCATCATAAAGATTCCAAGTTAATGTAGAAGAAAGCTAGAAATGACTGGTACAGAAAGCGCTCGCTACTAAAAATATTATATTCTAAATATTAGCTATAATTTCGCTAACTTTCTTTAGGTCAGCATTACAGTAGAAAGCAAAAATTACGACAGAAATGAGATGAGAGTTTGTTTGAGTCACTGTTGCACAGCATATCCAGCTGCACGCTTGAGCCAGAGTACATGAGAAAAGAACTGCGGCATAGAGAAGAAAAAAAATGGAGAGCTCAGCTCAGATTCAAACCTCAGTAGAACTAGGAACAAGAACAAAGAAAAAGAACAAAGAATGAGAAGAAGAAGAAGACGACGAAGGAGAAGAAGAAGAAGTGTGTATTTCAGGTCCTTAGTGTGGCTCAGTACCTCCTCTTTCATGCCGGTTTCCAGCAGCATCATCACACAGGCCTCCAGGGGCAGAGCAATCTCCCTGCTACTGCGCTTCAGGTGCTCCTCAAGAGCTGTGCCGTACGCCGGCTTCTCCATCCCTGTCTCTGGAGAGGGAGAGAAGGAGAAACAGATCGAAAGAAGGAGGGAAAGAGAAAAATAGAGGTTGTCTAATTTATATGTGGCAGTCAAGATCACGAGCAGATCAGTGTATCCGTAAAGACGCACCGTCTACACCAGCTTTCCCAGCATGGATTCTGTCTGGAATGAGCCAAATCAAACAATCCATTCTGAACTGGGTCTCAAATTATTAAATACGATGACAACATACTCAGTAAAAATAAGATGGGCGACAACCACTATCTACGGTTTTAAAGCAGGCACGAGCTGCCAAAATATAAGCAAACTTTCATACTAAGCGGAATTATTACTGATTACTTTTTCATTATGGAAATAAAAGCGAGTATGAAATCTCCATATTAAACCTCATGTCATACCTTGCTGTGATCTGATGGTGGGCAAAACACTTTCGATGGAAGCCAGAGATCTTCTGTGGTATTCAGCTTGGGCCTCTAACAACTAATGAGCAAACGAAAGCTTCTTTTTTTTTTTACATGACTTCTTTTTCTTTTCTTTTTTTAAATCAGAAACGATAAAAGTATACAAAAAGCCAGGAAGCGTGACAAAAAAATAGTGCCAAACATGTGACAGTAGAATTTCTGGAACTGTCATAATCGGCTTCTGTCTTGAAAGCATCAGCTCGGCACTCAGTCAAGTGTAAATGGGAAACATAAGCAGAGGGAGAACTTACCATGACATAATAAAGAGCATATTCTCCCTCCTTGGAGGAGAAATTGTACATGTCAGCAGCCAGCTGATCCTAAAGAGAACAAAATGTAATTATGTAATGTAAAACACTGCAGGGTAGAAATATTACTCTTTACATTTCTATCAAGACAATGAAAAAAAACATACTGCTGAATGCACACGGCTGGGTAACATCAGTTTTGTGCAGTTAGTACACTACACTAATCCCACTTTACTCATACATTCTGGTTTGACAACATCCGTCACAGTCTTATATTAAGCTGCATGGTAAGATTTATAATCATTATTTACCACCAGTCTCCATATTCCTGACTTTTTCTAAGGCATCTCAGGAATGTGTCTCCATAGTTCTTCCTCAAGCACCTCCCTCGCGCTAGCTCAAGGTCATCAGGAGATATAAAGACCATCCCTCTGATAAACAGAGCTCTTAGCCATACCTTACATATCTCTACTTTGTTATGGGCTTCATCCATCTCCTCCTTGAGTGAGTCAACTTTGGCCATGTTTGTGGCCGTGGGAATTGCTTTAGTGGCTTGCAGATATCTGGATTAGACAGAGAATGATCATGTGGAATGGGTGTCAGTCCAATGCACTTAATGTAATCAAAGTTTGTCATCAAATGCAGAAGCAGTTACATGCAGTAGAATCTCCAGTCCACTACCAAATACTTTTTATTTCATAAGGTATCAAAAACTAATGCAATTTTGTTGCATTATATTTCTCAAATAGGTTAACATCATTCTTCACTAATATAAATAAATAAATAAAAAGTGTCATTATTTACTGATTAGTGCTTCAGTGATTGTTTTACATAACACAAAGAGGGCCTGAGTTAATATCAGGTGTTAAAAGATAACGCTGTGCGTGAGGGAGTGTCCATGTGTTACCATTTAAATGAAATATGTTGTGCAAGTACAATTTTTTTTTTAAACGGTGTGCGAACAGGACATTTAGATATATTTAAATTTCATATGAGAATTTCTCAAACAGCCAGAAATAGATTTGTCGGTTTTAAATATCAGACTGATGCATCAACTGAGTAAAGCTTTGTATTAGTATTTAAAATCAAAACGGTCCTTTGCTGGTGAACTCAGCCTTTTGGATCATACTCTACGTTTTGCATCAAAAGTCTACAATGTCATGGTCATTTTGCTCACCTTGCTCTTGCAGAATCATAATCCAGTACAAGCTTAGCTAGCTGCTTTCTCTGCTTCATGATATTGGGAATATCCTCCTGTTGGTAGAACATAGAAACGTGCACTTAATATAAAACTCTAGACCTGGTCTTTGCGCCCGGTTTGTACAATTGTGGAACATTTGACGACGAGACTACATAATGAAATAGTCAGTCAATTAGTTAGCTAGTTAACATTACTCTTGCAGTCAGTTTGTATTTTTCATCTTGCTTTATTTTATTTGTTAAAATCCCACTCAAAAGTGTTATAAGGCCTTAATAGGCTATTTGGCACAAATTATAAATGTCAAGTCGCTATCGATATCTTTCTTGAAAAGTTTGTGTGTTTTACCCTTGCTGTTACCACGGCCTGTAATTTTCATTTTCTAGCAGATTTGAAATCGACAGCAAGGCATAATGGTGTAATCATTTGATACTCATAGAAAAGCTAGAAAATTAGAGAAGCGAACTGCTGAGGCTACCATCACCACTCCATCGAGAGAAATTAATGGCACTGCAGGCTCAGTGGGAACATTACCTAATGTTATTTAGTCCACTTACGATGTTTAAAAATAATAATAATAATAATAATTCTCTAGCCATGGACTCAAAATTAAGCACATTTCAAAATCTTGCAAAAAAAATTATAATTATAATTTTTCTTTAATAAAAAATAAGTATTTCTGAGACTTTCAAGCATCTGCAAGGTGTCTGCAGGCATCAAGTTATATTTAATATTTTAAAGACCTTTTTTAAAATGCCACTTCAAACATAATTTAAGACCAAATTGGCAGTGATGCTATACCAAGTATAAAAACCACACTTTTCCAGGTATTTAGAAAAGAACAAATAAAAACGTTCACTTGAAATGCCACTATAATGGAAGCCTTGACAGCCGCTGGCCATTGTTGCAGCAACAACCCTAACACCTTGTCTTAACAGCAAGCGCAGCGAGCGAGCAACGACGACAACAAAAACAGCGACAGGTGGTGAGAAACTCCTCCATGAGGTGGAGAAAAGAAGCGAGCTATATGAATCTTCCTCTACATGCTGGAAGAACATTAACAGAAAGGAGGCAAGTGCTCCCATATACAAAAGCTCTGTAAAGATCCTGTAAGAATCATGTAGCCCGTCATATGCAATACTTTTAAATCTGTAGAACTAGCAAACATGTTTCATACTAAAATCATTATATTATATGTTACTGTATATAAAAGAGGCCATAATCATAATAAAAAAATAACATATGCTTGATATATAACCAACATATATATATATATATATATATATATATATGAGCTCATGATCATATATGATTTTGACACAGACCTTTCTCTTAGAGGCTGAAGTTTCAAGTTAAGTGAATACCATTTTTGTGTCACTGATTGCTTCCTGCTAACCGGACTACCGTTCGCGCGCTAATTTGCAGATACAAAGCTGCTCCATACCAGTGTTGTAGCGAAGCCTGATGTGAGAATTTAGCTGACTGATGTCATTATACTACATGTTATTACATACTAATTACTCATCCATTTTTGCAGTTGAAGTCAAGATAACATTTTGACTTTCCAGCGTAGACCGCAGAAGACTTTGCATTGCGACATTTGAATGCTTACTGTAAAGCTCATTTTACACCAGACGCTGTGCGGGTACAGCAGTGGCGCCGCTTTCAATGCCCTCCCACGTTAATCAACATTTACAATTGAATACTTAAGGCCTTTCTAAGACTTTTTAAAGGACCTGCGAACACCCTGATCCGTACAAACCCTGTTTGTGATATAGTATTGGGAAGAAGGTTTAAAGCTGTTGGCGGTGTTCACCTCTGCTAGCTGGTTCAGTGGGTCCAGGACGTCCCTTTCGAGCTGGACCTCATGTTGGCTCTGCTCATAGGCGAGCTTACTTTCAGCATCCCCACACACCTCGATCATCCTCCTATTTCAGCCCATCCATATACACAAATAGAACAAACCAGTGATAAAGTAATAGTGGAGTGTGAAGAACGCCAGACTCTCTCTTCACACGCCAATCAAAATACAGTGGAAAACCCATTCAGCTGAAAAATTCCTACTCCTGTTCGACGACCACACTCTTTTCCAATCCGGTCTCGTCTTGCACTGCATTATATTCACAGTTTATATTCACAGTGTTAATCAAACCACTTTGCATTTTCATAGCTTCGGTTCTTCGTGCATTGTTTGGACCATGCCACACTGTACAGTAAACACACTGCCTGACTTCAATGACAGGTGACCTCAATAGTGCACTGATGACTATGCAATATTTATCTGATAATTAAGAAGTAAGAAATCAAAACAAAGGGACTGTTGTTGCTAAGGCTGCTGCTCATTGGGTTTTCTGACCAGATACAAACGGACGAAAGAAACACACTTTGGAAATGTTATGTGAATCATTCTTATTACACGGTCATGCATTATTCTGTTTAAAAAATAAATAAATGGGACATTGGGGCTGCCCAATTCACCGTATTTTATTCGTGATCACAATTTTTGGCTTGCGCAATTAATTAAACATAACAGACTGAAAAATTGGTCAGCTTAGATAAAAGTTACCTAATCAGCTGAAGACTGTGGTGGCATACATGCACGTGCATTTTATATACATATATAAAAAGATACACTTGATTAATGTGACAAAAGGAGTAGCCTTATTCTGATTTAGAGATTTTTAAAAAATGGGAAAGAATACAGGATTATATATGTACAACAAATGTTTTCTGTTGTTATAAAAACACAATTTGTTCCTAAATTGGCTAAAATCACTTCTTTACTATTATAGAATTGTTATTTCAATATTGAGCAAAATCATTGTGATGATCATTTTAGCCACTTTTATGCTGCCCTACATGCACCATTTTAACCGAGTCTTTAGTGTGTAACCATCTTCACTCTTCTAGAGGTTCGCTTCAGTTTTTCACTTTCCTGCAAGCTAAGAAAGCTCCATCTGTTCTAAGCAGTGGATCCTGAAACTCAAGACCACATGATAATTTGGGTCTACAGTCAAGCAGTTGAATGTAAAGCAGTCCCGTTGTAATGAATTAACAAAAACTATTAATGTGGGCTTCCCCGTACTATAAATGTCCTGTCCTGGACCAAATGGATCAAAATGCAGGTGAACGCACCCGATCATGGACTCTTCTCCTAACTGGCCCCATCCATCCACCATGGCCTGAGAAAGGCCCATCAGAGGCAGCTTTTTCTAAAGGGGAACAAACATGAACTGTGTCACTCCACAAGTGCAGTGTGTCTAAAGTGTAGAGGTGTGAACCCAGACGGGCCGTTCACTTACGTGTCTCTTTTCCACGTCTGTTCCCACGTGGCCCTGCAGACACGACACCATCTTCTTGTGCGTGTTATGCGAGACCAACCGCACAATCTCCATGCGGCGCTCAATCTGTAAACAGGGAGATATCACATTCAGGAAGATATCACCACAGTTTATTTACTTTATTTTTTTTACTTTTTATACTTTTATACTGTATATAATATATATATTTTATAACGATTCTCAACTGGCCCTGCCTTAGGACCCACATTTGTCCCTTATTATTAAGTCGTGACCCAAAACTAGTTTAACTATCTAAAAAAATATTTATTTTACAAAATGAATAGTGCAATAAGAGGCTGACACTTAAGCTGTGACACTCCCCTCACCTGAATGCAAGAAAAACCCCATATCTAATATAATTCAAGTAATATTTTCATTTCGAGGCCATGTTGAGAAACGCTACCTGCTGTCACAAACTGCTGTGTGTACAAGTGTTTTGATTAGGCTAATTTAATTTTCACTTCACCCCTCTCCTCTTTTTTTTTTTTTTTTAACACGCTCCCCTCTACGTACAGTATGCAGCGTTTGCAGAATGTTGTTTGCACATCTTGTCCTCCTCATTTTTAGTGACAGCCCTGTGTTTCTCAAAGCATCCAGCCTACAGCTGTTCCAATCAGGCTGAATTCAGCTGGCACGCCAGAGGGAATGTGTAACTGTAAAAATTCATCCTGCACCCTGACGAATGAAGATGGCGCAAGTCTTCTTTTTCTCCGTACTCTTGCCGAACCCAAATTGGCTCCAGGCCTTCCTACCTGTCAGTTGGGCTCATACAGTAGATGTCTAATGCACACAGCTGCCAGCAGACTTTGCTCATGATGCTGGTTCTGCTGTATGTTCCCTAACCAGCTTTAGCAAGTGGGTGGCAGCAATGCCAGTTTCCGTATGAATATAGTTGGCACGGGAACTGCAAGAGTTTAGCCAGTTTATAAGCACACATGGGAAATCATACACTTGCCAGTAATCAAACAGGCAGTTTCAGACAGGTCCTAGTGGAACTGAAACTGAAAAAAATCAAGGGTTTTTTCAAGGGTGTCAAGTTCTGCTTTCATCTCACATGCATGGCCTTAAACAGTTGTTCTTAAGAGACAAAACAGATTTAAAAACAGTTATGAAAAGTAAAAGAAAGAAGAAAAAAAAAGAGAAGAAGAGCAGCCAGCTTAGTCAGGCTACCAGCCATGGTGTGCATTCAGCACAAAGTCTGTAACAGAGGGACCAAAAAAATGATAATAAAAAAAAACTAATAAAAAAGGACAGACTGAAGAGGAAAGACAGCATTCCAACCTAACCAGCATAACCACTGAGAGAGGAAACGATGAGACTAAAGCTGCCTGAGGCAGTGCTGTCCCTGCAGGGGTCACAACATCCATCCATTGCAGTTCAGTACTGAACACTCCTAAAACAAGCTTGTTCCTGGATCAGCTTCCAAACTTCCAACTTCTAAACTTTCAACCTTGTCCATTACAACAGAAACCACCAAACTGGTCTCAGCTCAACAGCAAAGGGCCTACCATTCACACTTTACGGGTTTTATCTGGCTAGAAATAAGGCAAAGGTGGCAGTCTGGCAAAATCGGGGTTGGGGCAGGGGGGGCTTGAGCGAGCGAGCCTTCACTTTCATACCTTGCAGACCTTACATGGTTAGTAACATTAATAATGAATTAAGCTGATTAGCCTACAGCATGATGCATCACTGTATTTCACTTGCTTTCTTCATTCTTGAAAACTCCATTTTAAAACTGTGATTCTATAAATCACATCTGCAAAGTTGAACGTAGTCTACGATGTAATGTAATGAGGTTACTTAAAATGGTGAATGAGCAGGCGGTTAAACTTCGACCCTTGGACATTGAATGCATGAGTGGAGCTGGAATGCAGTATGGAAGGCTTGCTGCCTTCTTGGGCCTCACAGTAACTGCTACTTTCTTTTATGTTGAAAGGGAAAGAAAAGGCTGGCAAGGCACACAGGTACCATTATTGACATATTTGAACTGAAGCACAACCTGTGTTTTTTTTGGTGAATGGTTATTTTAATGTCAGTCGTCTTGTATATGTATATATTGGGGTTTGTACATTTTTTCAAACGCTTTATATGTCTATAGTCTATCAGACTTTTTCCAGTATATTCACAGATCAAGATACTAGTTCGATATAATTTAACCTGCGTTCAACACACTTCTGGGTTGGCATAACTCTCTCGAGTTTGTGTGTCTGCTTTTGAGAAACTGTGAGGTTGTGCATGTGTGTATCCCTACCTGTATGTGTAAGTATAACTGACAATTGACTTTGCAAGTGTGCGTGACCTAGAATTCACACTGGATGCGACATGTAAGCAACATGCCTGTGTAGTGCAAGCAACCCACCACATGCGCAACAGCGCGCATCATTTTTCCATCAATAGACCTAATGGCCATACATACAACAGTGGTAATGGAACTAATAAATGGAGTATTTTTTCCCCCCCAGAGTCGATCACATTTAAAACCTTGAAAACATAACTTTAACAAATGATAAAATCACCAAAGATGGAATAGTAGACATTAAAAGATAAAAGCTTCACTTTTCTTCCATCACTTGCAGAAACAGTCTCAACATCTTGTTTGTGCAGTTTCTAGACAGAGATTAAGAAAGGTGTTCTTCACTTAGGACCCATGGAGCTGCAGTTTCTTGAAAACAGCATCACCTGACCATGGAATCTGGGCTTTCATTTTGGAACAAGGTCAGCATATTTGTAATATTAGTCATTCGCTGTTAAATCAAATAGACCAGGCCGTTTGACTGCATAGAGTGAAGTCTTCTTCCATTGAGCATGGTGTGCACAGTTGCACGCCAGACACAGAATTCACTGTGAACTCAAGAAAGCTGGAATTATAGCTAGGGCTAAGCAAACCATGTTCAGACAAAACATACAAGTCATGCACATCTGCCCGTGCTGTACTTCAATTATCGTTTAATCAATTTAGTACAATGGCCAGCATCGAAATCATGAAACCGTCTCAGTTTTCTGAAAAGACCCAGGATTAAGTATGGCTTTGGTGGAAACGGCCATGCAGAGTAACTGTGTTAAACACTGGATAATTACGGTTGTGTGAATAGAGCCATATGGGAGATTTTAGACTTCCCTCCCCAAGATCAGCAGGAGTCATACAGATCATTCTAGAAGTGTGTGCGGGAAGGAAAACGGAGAGAAATGATTGGTTGGCAAAGGCTAGTTACAAGATGACAGCCTGGAGAGCTATAAGCTCTCTATAGAGAGAAGTGTGATGACTGGGGAGAGACTATTTATTACCCCCATTGAGCAAAGCATCTAAGGCAGTGATATGATTACAGCAACTGCTTTAAGAGAACTACTTCTGTGCATGTTTATTAAAAAGTGAATGCAATGTCTAACTGAACGGGTTAGGAACTGACAGGGATGGGCTGCCATGATAAAGCAATAAACAATAAAAATGTCACCTGTAGAAGGTCATCGCTAAGGACTTCTGTTTTCTCCGCTCTGAAAAAAAAGAATAATAATAAAAGCAGTTAGTTGGATATAAAATAGATAATAATAATAAAATTACTACTAATAATAATAAAGGATACAATGCATTAAGAGGAAACATAAGTCTCTACCAATCTGTATATTTCCTCATATGTGAATGTATGAATGCTGTTCAAAAACAGCTGACTAACACTCACCACTGTATTTTTCAAGGTCTACTTTTCAACCTAACATGTTACTTAAGTGATCAATAAAAGGAGTTACACTCCATGAACAAAAGCTCACACTATGGAAAAAGAAAGGACATAGCAAAAATAGTCAAATCACTAAAATCACAACCAGACTCATTATTATTCATGCTTTTATTGTTTTAACTTCAGAATTGAATTAATTGTTTTGGCAGTCCTGTCTATTAAAATACAATTTTCTGTATAATTGCTCTGATTTTTACACAAATCATCTGAAAAGATTTTGCCACCTTTATGCAAAGCAAGTAGAAATGGCCGTACAGACCAGACATGCTCGCCAATAAACCAGTTTAGACACTTCCGTCTCTCTGCCTTTCACACTGTTTGCTGTGGTAACAGAGTGCAAAGGGTGGACGTCCTGCACACACACACTATCGGAATAGGAGTGGACATTGCAAAGGGTGTGGCAAAACTATCACAATGACTATCTGAGCACCGTGTGGAGGGGAGTGTGTGAACTCAGATCGGAAATGGAAACCACAAGAGCAGGGGAAAATACTGGAAAGACAAATGGAAGAGAGGGGAACCTTTATATTGAACTTATAAAGGATATAATTGTTTAGTGAAAATGTGTACTGCTGTGGAATGTGTCAATTACCATACTGTCAACAACACACATCTATTAGAGGATGCCAATGAACAAACTAGCACCATTATAGCCAGGTTGTAGTTATACAGATATACAGTGGGGTCCAAAAGTGTGAGAGCACATTGAAAATCCAGCACCATGTTTCACTGTTGTATCAATCTCTCTTCTGTTCGTCTCCTTACATAAACCCTTCTGTTACTGCCATAAATCTCAAACTTGGATTCATCAGTAAATAGGACTTTTCTTTTCCAGTGATCCACTGTGAAATGCTGGTATGTCTTAGCCCATGCCAAGTGTTTAGCCTTGTTTCCCTTCCTAAGAAGTGGTTTAGAGACTGTGGCTACTCGTCCTTTGAGACCACTACTACTAGTATTTTACTGATTGGAGTCTCTCGTTCTTTATTCAGCCCATTCTGTATCTGTGATGAAGTTGCTGTTCTGTTGCGAAACTGATCCAGTTTCAGCAAAGCGTTTTAGAGTGCCTTACAGTGGCAATGAAAAAAAAGAAATCCCAGATTTTTCAATGTGGTTTCAGACTTTTGGACCCCACTGTAGATGACAGCAAACCTACTGCACCTCGACTCAAACCAACAAGAGTTGACGCAATTTCAAACTGGCATCACCACAAGTACCACATGGAGCATGGTGCCGATTGCTATTCTGGGCTCCAGAGTGTGTTAATGTGGTTGTGTGTTGATGCCAACTCCATTTTACATTCCCCATGTTACAAATCAATTAACCTCAAGCTCTTCAGCAAAAGCAGACGTTTGGCAGACACGCAGGCAAATGCATACCGTGCTGTAGGGCTTTATATAATCTCTAGCTCTTATGGCAGGGAGTAGATTGTGTGAGATAGTGTGCTGGGTGGTGCAATAGTGCTGAAGCAGTGATACAGATACAGTGGTACTAGAAAAGCTCTCAGTCAGCATAGTAGTTCTCTCCTAATAGGCCTCTTCCTTATGCCCGATATCCACCAGGGCAAACTATTACATAATATTACTGTAATATAGTAAAATAAGGCCTGAAAAAGCAGAGTGCTATATGTGTGACTAACGTCTACCACATTAGTCAAGTACTCTCGACAAAGCCGGTTTTGATTAAAAATATATATGTAAGCAGTTCGCTTGCACAGTTGATTAAGGTCTTCCTTCTGAAATGTCTTGTTTCTCACCCACACACACACCCACACACACACACACACACACACACACACACACACACACACACACACACATACACACACATAAAAGCCATCTTGACTGGATTAACGAGTACTGTGACCTTGGATTGTGTTCGGTGACCAGAGCTTAGTCTCTCCACAAATGCTTGCACAGCTAATGAGTGTCTTCCATCAGAAACATCCTGTTTCTTACATATATCTATATATTGATTGTTTTGCCTGCCTCTTTTTTATTTTATTTTGTAGAAGTCTGCCAAAGAGTTTTGTCGTCCACCTAAATGGAAATGTATCAGACTTATTTATTTATTTTTCATTTTATTCATTATCTACCTAAAAATCTTTAGGCTTCATCCGGTGCAGTGTCTGTGGATGTAGTCTGCTAGGCAGTACAAAGCACACTGAATAACACTTCACACTTGCTGCCTTCCACCAATAACTTTATTGTGTCTGTGTTGTGTGACGGCATGTGCTAACTTTTTGATTTTAAATTGACGACGTAGAAAATTAATTTCCTTTTTAGCGAGGAGTCCGAGGTTTGAAGAGCCACAGAAGTAAGGTAGAAATAAACAAACAAGGGGGACTTTTTTCTGCTATTTTACAAAGCAATGCGGCATGCACAGCACATGTCTAGATCAACCGTCACGTTGGAATGAACATGCTTTACCACTGTATACGATGAAATAAAGTTTATTAATTAGCCCAATGAGTGTGTAGCACTTTCAGGACATTTGGAATGATGACCGACTGCGAGGGTTACCACTGCTGCAGTAGGGCTACAAATTGAAAAATTTCCCATGTGCTCTTTTGATTATAGGCCCAGACTGCACAATACCATTAATATTATATTTTGTAGTGTTTAGAGCTAGAAACCACTAGCATGCCACTTACAGAATTCTGCAAAAAAGACACTCCAAGCATAAAAATATGCTTAGTGGACACGTGACTGCAGAAGCTAATATAAAAGGCTACATGGATTAACATAGGAATATATTGCATGGGGATCTGCAGCAGTGTTAAAAATAAAATAAAAAAGATCTGTGCAGCGCCTTTTCTATTCAAAAACCACTATGTGTGAACGGAGCCTACCACACTTCTTTGTCGTTCGCTCGGGTTAACTAGCTAGTAACATCCATGCTGTCTTGACTAGGCTAGGCTATAGGCCATATTTGCATAGACCATACTGATAGCAACTGAATTCATTTCATCCGTTAGGATATCTGTTAATCAAATCTGTACGTGTGTGTGTGTGAGTAAGCGTACGTGTTATCATACATACACACACACACACACACAAAAAACGTCTTGGCTAGACTAACCACTGCCATTATTTTTAATCACCTTGTCTAGCTACGCCCCAAATGAGTGGAATTCTGAAACTGAGAAATTGCCAGCTCTATCGGAAGAGGATCCATGTATAGACATCAAGGCAAAAAGCCACAAAAGATGAAACTGATAGCCACACGGGCAGAGCAACAAGAAAAAATATCCACAAGATCCCATTACATAGGCAGAGAGCAGTATGGCTTCAAAAGGGAGAGAATTTTTTGATTCCCATCAATATTGAATTAGCATTGATTTGGAGTGCAGCAAATGGACACTAAGCTTTCCTTTGGTCTTCAGAAGAAAAAAAAAATTCCAAAGCCCAGCTTTCATATACCCATCAGAGAGTGCTGAGTGTACACTCCATGTGCGTATGATTAAACTCAAATCAGTAGAATCACAGACATGTAGCCTGAAGTTCTTCTTGGAATGCAATGTCATGGCAACATGAAAGTTTATTCAGTCCCAGGCTTTCAAACATGACAATGAATGGAGTAAAGGGATGGATAATGGTTTGAGGTCTGTAATGCAATTCCAAGAAATAAATTAAACCCTAAATCTCCAGTGTCATGTATTTTGTACAAAAATCATTTTCCTACATGTGCACTTGGGATAGTAATTTTGGAGCTGATGTAGGACACATTTCCAAATCCAAATGTCATTAGCAGACAAGCTGGAGAGCTGGTCTCGGAGCAATTGCGTGGCTCTAAATGCACTGAAGCGTTGCCGGCATAGAGCCACACTTTTTCTCTCCCCTCATTTTCATTTGATCGGCTCGTTGAGCTTTCCAGCGTCTTTTTGTTCTGTTTGTGGAAAAGCCTGCATGTTTTATTGGAAACCGCTGCTACAATATGGTACTTGTCAGTGTGTTGGAAAGGGCACCCTGCTGCTAGCCAGCCTCTGGTCTGTCAGCTACACACTCTGCAAATGTCAGGTTGATGTGTTTGGATGATGTGCAGAGCACTTCTGTAAAATCGGTGTGATATTGCACTCTCTAAGCAAAGTTGCTGAACCAGAATGAAGTCCTGTATTTTGTGTTAGAAGGTCTAACACAAAATGCACAAAACTTCTGTTGTCCTGTCTAATTAGCGTGCATTGTCCTGTGTATTTATTGTCCTGTATATTTACCACCCCTGTGTCTTTATTGTTTTGCGTATTTATTGTCCTGTGTATTTACTGTATATTTGCACTCGTCCTCACTGTCGTGTATTTGCACTTTATGTCGTCCTGTATAGCGTGCTGCTGTATTGTTGCGTGTTGCACCATGGTCCTGCAGAAACGACATTTCATTTCAATGTATA
>JAOUQW010000023.1:14522541-14532678 GCA_028565825.1 Olivaichthys viedmensis | reverse complement strand
TTTTTTCTTTATTGTATCATTCTGAGTAAACTAGAGACTGTTGTGCGTGAAAATCCCAGGAGATCAGCAGTTTTAGACATACTCAAACCTTTGAGTCTGGCACCAACAATAATGCCATGGTCCTAGGGGAGATCACATTTTTTCCCCATTCTGATGGTTGATGTGAACATTACCTGAAGCTGCTGGCCGTATCTGCATGATTATATGCATTGCGCTGCTGCCACACGAATGGCTGATTAGATAATAAAGTGCTCTGTGAGTGTATATTGTATATATATTGTGTGTGTGTGTGTGTGTGTGTGTGTGTGTAGCCCACCAACAGGGGCTGCTACCTTAGAAAACAGGTGTCCTTATACTGCTAGTATCCAATAAAATTCATAGAAAAATGACAATATTTGGATGTGTCCATGATAACAATATTGTGCTTATATATGTTATATCACGGTATACTGTATAACTGATTATTGGCATATGCCTAAGAAAGACTTATTTTTGACAAAGAAAATGTTTCCCTCAACAAACCTCAAGTTTAGGGACGGATTCAAAGTACACTAATTGGCAGTGTACAAATTTGCTCTGCAAATTTCAGTAGTAATATAAGTGGTGCCATGGGGAGGGTCTTTTCAAACTGTGGAGAGAAAAACTTTAAATTAAGTTATTTTTCATTGAACTGTGACAGACAGAGTGTTGGGAAGATTAGCAAAACGAACGCCATAGTCCAAATACAATATGCAAATAAAAAATACAACAAGATTCTTCAACTCCCGACGTATTATCTAGTTATTCATCTTAAAGCATATTATTCAGTACCTACTATGAATTATTCAGTAACTACAGTGAAACTAATAGGAAAGGAATGTAAGTCTGAACCTGCAGAAGGGTCCTGAGAGTTTAAGGGGTTAAACAAACTGCTGAGAAATCAAACATGTCCAAAAGCAAGACCAACAAAAGCCTGCAACCACCATATATCCACTGTTTTGTTTATTCATGGTTAATACATAATATGGACTGATCGTGCGACAAACGACATATCAGAGTAAGATAAGTGTCAAATACGGCAAATAATTTTATCTGAAGTCTAATGATAACAAAAGGTCTGTGTCTCCCAAAAGTACTCCTAAGTATACTTTAGTACACACATAGAAACTATTACTCAGAAATGTAAGTCTTGCAATCAGTGCAGCATGATTTTCCTTCAGAGAGTTGTGCGGTCTCTAAGGAATACAGTATTAAAAACAGTTAATAATACTGTTTTACAAAATTGGTTTTGGCAATGCTCTCTTTTTTTCACTCATTCTTTTCATCTGTGATTTACTGTTTCATGGATGAATAAATGCAGCAAAAATAAAGACTACTCAGGGCTACAAACGAGAAATAAATTAAGAATCAGAATTTAGTTAAGCATTGATGCTGTGCAGTCATTATAGTTTTCAGAAAGTTTGCAATTACTTAACTGCCCATTGCATAGGACATGTAAAAATTTTTTTACACAGGTCTAAAACATATTTCAGATACACTGAACCACATGGTAAGTATCAGTTGCGGATCAGTTGTTAATTTAGGCAATTCTTAGTATGTATATGTTTTAATATATGTGATTATTAAGAATTCTAAATGTCTTTGAATGTAATATGCTAATAATGCACTAACTTTTCCCTTTTTTGTTGTCAGAATATGCGCAATACTCAACAACATATTGATATCAGGTACCTAATATGAACTAGGGGCTACTTTCAATCCTTCTTGGAATGCTGCCATACCAGCCTTAACATTATCATCTTGGGATATGGAAACATCATGAACGTTCAATTTCTGCACCATGGGGTACACCTGGTCCTAGTAAAATGGACTCATATTCATTGGTCATTATAAAACCATGTTGTGAGACCTAATGATATGGCAGCATATTCCGAACTTTATTCACATTCATATGCTAATTTCAAAATGCTAATTCCAATCATGTATTTGACCATTTGTAGAACCCTACACTTTTAGAAAAAAAAGGTTAAATCTAGAATCCATAAGGGCTCTTCAGTTATCCCTCTGGGGGAACCCGTAAAGGTTTTATGTCAAACCTTACAACAGAGTCTTTACCTATTAGAAAGAGTTTTGAGTAAGAACCCTTTTAGGAAGCAAAGAACCCTTAAGTATCCAATAAAACTCTTTGAAGAACTCTTTTTCTAAGATTGTATAACAAAGTGTTTCCCTATCAAAAAGGATTCAAATTAGAACCTATTCAAGAAGACTTAAGTATCCAAAAAAAAAACATTGAGGAACCCTTGAAGAACGTTTTTTCTTAGTGTATTTTTCTTTGCAGATGTACGTAGTTTCCCATAATCATACATTAAACAATTTTGCAGTTTTTTAACCAATGCACTTGCAGTTCAGGCTCTAGATATTTGACCTCAGTGGTACTCTGTTAGTTGCCTCATGCTGCTATGAAAAGTCACACAGCAAAGTGCTGATTGGCAGACCTCTTTTACAGCTGGCACCTATGACTGGTTGGCTTTCATCCTAATATGAATCACCTAACTGTAATTTACTTACTTCAAAGTGAAAGTCCTTTTCTTGTGTCTTTTTCATTGTTTTATCCATGTGACGTACTTTCACAACTGTTCATTGGACACAGTAGTGTTATAATTGACTTACAAGCAAGTACCAGAAGTTCAGGTACAAACCAATCAGCATAAAAGCCAGTATAGGAGGGTTCTATCACATCCCACCTGTCCCTCCCTCCCTCTCTCCTCCTCCTTTTTAACATGTTTATCAAACCCTGCTTAACCGTTCTGCAAGTTCCATCCATCTGCAGCCACCATGAACACACGTCAATCAAAGGCCATGTTGGACACAGAGCTGTCTAACACAGTTAGTGTATCAATCATGGAACCAGCGGAAGAGGAGACCGTATTCCATCGCGTGGTCAGTGTGTTTCAACTTTATATCCAACCCTGTGTGGCTGAGCTGGTGGGCTCGACACTCTTCATCTTCACTGGCTGCATGTCCGTCATAGAGAATCCACAGGACACTGGGAGTCTGCAGCCAGCTCTAGCACATGGCCTAGCACTGGGCATTGTCATTGCACTGTTCGGAGAGATCAGGTACTCGCAGAAATGCAGTTTTTTTTCTAGGGTAAGGGGCTGCAAGATGAGAAAGTTGTTCAGTGGTAAAAGAATGTTAGAATTTTAGTTTCTACACAATGCTAATTAAGAACAAAAGCAACTTCATTTATTTTTAAAATTAATGTATTATTTAGATAAGTTCTGCTGATATCCAGAGACAGCAAAAGACAGCATCAACAAATGTTAACCTGAAAAAAGAGAAAATGTTAAATTATTTCAGAAATTCAGATACTTGTGTGCTCTACATGCCATGACACAAACTTCTTCCTTCAGCGGAGGTCACTTCAACCCTGCTGTCACTGTGTCCGTCGGCCTGATTGGAGGTCTCAATGTCGTCTTGCTGATACCGTATATAATGGCGCAACTGTGTGGAGGACTCATTGGCGCAAGTCTGGCTAAAGTAAGTAGCACCATAGATATTATTCACTCATCTATGTCTTAAAACAGCTTACATATTAAAAAATACAGTTTATATCCACACGCTGCACTTATCTTAGAACAACTCAGCTTATCTATATTTGCCCGTTTCATGCACGCGCACTGCTTGACATGAAAACAGGAAACTGAGAGGAGAATATTGCACAGAGTTGCACAGATTTTGATCATTCTATACAAAAAATCATAACGACACAAACATGCATGTTGCTAATTTATGACCCACATGACTATAGTAAACTAACAGGCCTACATTACAGATTTTATATTCTATTCTTATTCCTAGAGTATCTCACTACCACATAATTACTTCAATGCATCCGGTGGTGCATTTAACACAGTCCAAGACCGAGCTCAGATTGAGCCCGCCGTTATAGCTGAGATGGTGATGACACTGTTCCTAACCATGTCGGTGTGTATGGGGGCGGTGAACGGCAAGACGCGTACCCTACTAGCTCCCTTCTGTATTGGACTGACAGTCACGGCTGATGTCCTAGCAGGGTGAGTACGACATGAACACACACACTGTAATGTTTTTATAACCTCATAAACACATCATGATCTCATGGATCTTTTGGGAAAGGGGCGTCAAACTGAATTACCAAACTTTAAGCCTATATATCTGACCAGAGATGTTCCTCAGATTTCTAGGCTCTGTGCAAATACAGTATCTGTGATCCTCTTTCCACACTCTTGAAAATCCTAACTTTTTAGTCCAGGCACCCTGAGGGCCCCCTTTAACTAGAAACCCTGGGTAGACAGTTCCACTCTTCCCCAACTCAGCGACGTCCCTGTATTTGACTATCAGACTATCTGGGGGTTCTTATAACCTTATCTGTTCCTACATGGTGCGTTTAATATGAAAGAATGACATTTGGAAGTCAAGGAATTAAAACTGAGCCGTGTTTGGCGTCAGAAGGAAATCCAGACTCACCTTGTAGGATGTTTGTTCTCGTGTCTGTTCCTTGTGGAAACTCTGATATCTCCTCTGACCTACTCAGTTCTTGATAACTCAGAAAGAGTTTTTTGGTGGTTGGTTTGGTGTCCACATGGTTTGAACCACAAAAAAAAAAAGTGAGGGTGCCACAGTGTGCTATACTAGGGAGAAAACCCCTAAGAGGGAGCTGTTAGCCCTTAGATTATAATTTGCTGCTAATGTACCATGATCATGTCAGCCTGCATTCTTTTGTGATTTTCTGTTCTACTTTTGTTTTTAATACAAAATGTAAAAATTGTGTGCACACATATTTTTTGAAACACCAATAAGAGAATAACTTTTTCCCTAGCATGTTATGTCTCTGCCACGTATTTGTTTCATTAGTGCGTAAAGTCGTCTCGACTCGATTTTAAAACACATTGAAAAAAGCATGGCAGACAGCTTAAAAATTTTAATTAATTTGTTTATTTTAGTCAAAATACATTACACTATAAGCAAATGGACTTTCCAATTTTAGCATGGCAATTATGTAAATAAAGCAGCAATAAAGACTATTCGTGGCTGACGTTGACTTGTCACACAAATGATAAGTAGTTCCTCTAGTTTATAAAGCTGCTGGATCCTATAGACTAACAATGAACTGTGACTGTTACTATTATCTCTTACATCATTGACACATAGACACACAGCAGGTGAGCAGTCAAGGCATAGTTTCAACACTTTCAGATGACAACTTTGAACTTTGAACAACTTTAAACACTAAACCTCAAGCTCATGGTGTCACGCGCACGCCGCCTCGCTGAGGTGCGCGTGTCCGCGCGGGAGTTCGCACGTGCGATCCCCGGACTGTGTTATGTGTCTGTCTAAGTCCCGCCCTGTCTAGTTAGGTCAAGTGCATCCACCTGTTTCCTGTTAGTCCCCCTCGTTAGTGAACGTATTTAGATCCCGAGTGTTTCAGTGTTCTGTGTCAGCCGATGTTCAATGTCATGTTATGTGTAGTGTATGTTTAGCTTAAATAAAGTAAATATGTTCTTGAGTGGCTTCGCGTCTGTGTCCTTCCCCCGCTTCCCGGATTAGCGTGACAGGCTAAATAAAAGTTTTGTAGCTCCTTCAGGGGCGCATTTAATAACATTAATCTAGTGAGCACATTTACCATGCTGCATAAACTTAATTTAAAAAGTCAAAATCATTAGCTAGGCTAGGTCTTGCTAGCTAGCATAACATTAGCGTAACAAGGCACTACAAAAAGCAGAGAATTTTCCTGGGGGGATATCGTGGCCGATATGAAACATTTACATTGACCAACGTAGGAGCGATGAAAACTGAATACGAAATGGCTCCCTACTCCCTATATAGTGCACTATATGTGGCTTGAAATAATGGCTTTTTCACCCTTTGCAGTGCACTATATATCATATAGGGAGCCATTTCAGATTAGCCACAGTTAGCTTCGAACTTTTTATCCAATGACGTGCTGCACCCACATCTCAATACACACTCCCACTCAGGAAAAAGACCACCATAGGACCACCAATTACAATTATCCTAGTGATAATTATCATAGAATTATCACCAGATATTATTTGGATCATTCTCAGCACAGCAGTGACACTGACAGGGTGTGTGTGTGTGTGTGTGTGTGTGTGTGTGTGTGTGTGGGGTGCTGGTACCAGTGATGGATGAGAGTCGTAATTGTAGACCTACAAAGTGCACCTGTATGGTAGGTGGACATGATAAAAGGGCCACTGAGTGCATATTGAATAATAAATTGCTTCACGTGGCGTTCACACATACACACACACACACACACACACACACACACACACACACACACACAAAAGGTATTCAACAACAGAAAAAAAGCCACAGAAGTGCATTTACCCTCATCAGGAAAACCAGAAGGCATTTTCATATTGGAACATAATGGTATCCATTAATAGTTTTTTATTTTTCAGGTTGAACTGTACACAGAAAAGGCCACTATTTCCATCCTGTTCTGTGTAGCGGATCATGCACATGCAGAGATGTTGCCGTGATTTCTTGTGACTCAGGTATGAACAATGGATTTTTTACAACTCTCTTGTCAATTTCAGGAGTTCTGGCAGTATAGTGACCTTGTGCTTAATACAATTTTGTGTCCCTTTTTTTTTTTTTGGAAGGCCTGCCACTGCCTGTCAAATGTTCAACACTAACTCAGATTTTCAGCTCCCCTTGTTTCTTAAAAGAATGAACACATTGCAGTGACAGTGTTTGCACTTTGATGAAAAGAAAAAGAAGGAGATGGCAAAGCAGTACTTGATGCAGGTGCCAATAATTGTGACACGTGGTTTTGGAAAGTTTTTTTTTTTGTTTTTTCTTAGAATAAATTTACTTTAATCGATAGGTTCGATTTCTCTCATATTTTCAGTGTGAAATTAAGCTAATTAACCACAAGGTGATTTACCAAGGGTGCCAATAATTCTGGTGCTGACTGCATATATATATATATATATATATATATATATATATATATATACATACACATTTTCCCTAAAATGTATGTATTTTCCCTAAATCCGTTGCACACGAAAGTGGTCTGTGCATAAGTCTGTGTGCTCTAGATTCAGCAGCCCCAAGCTCCCTCTATAACTACTTCCTGGTGCAGCCACTGGTCCCACTGGTGATACTTACTGCAGACCAGCGCAAGGATCATCCGCAGCAACTTGTACGGACACTTCATCCCGGCCCAGTTCTGAAACGCACAATCACACACACACACACACACACACACACACACACACACACACACACAGGTTAGGCAGGATAATGCACACCCATAGACGTGTTTGTGTGTGGATATATAGTGATGCTGAGAAAAAATAAGCTATTCATCATTCATGATGGAATAGAATAAGCAAACTCACCCTCACTGCTGGTGGAGTGAAAACAGCACTCCACCAAACCAACCCCCCCCCCCCCACACACACACACACCCTGAGCATATGGAACTAAAGTGGCTCACTCTCCTACAGTCTCTAGTTTTAGTTTGCACGCAAACCCCAATAACATCCAAATTTGTAATTGCTCTCAACACAAAGAACACACACACACACACACACAATGCTTTATGATGAAGCATGAAGCAGAGAGAATGACTGCGCCCGGGGCACTGAGACTGAGAGAGAGACAGTTATAGAGAGGTTAAATAGCTCTTTTGCATTCAGGTGAACTTCTTTGCATTGCCAGCGTTTCAGGTGTGTGTTACTGGCACTCGCTCCACAGCATGGCTGTACATGTGGAGACTACTGTTATCACAATAACAACATTTTGTCCTTGATATTAAGTATCCACATTAAGTACTGTGATACCTGTACTAAAACAATACCATGGTCGGGAAAATATCGATACAATTCTTTGTAAGTAATGCGATGCATACATGCGATTGTGATATGCCTTTCGATATATTAAAACAAACCAGTGAACACATGATGTGGCATGTTTATTGATTGCCCTGCATTCATTTAAACTGTTTCATATTATTAATGCACATACTATTCCAAAACCTAATGTCAATAAATACAGTTATGGAAGGGTGCTATGCGTGATTGTGCTTTAATGAGCAGCATTCACCTCCCTGGTCTGTGTGTGTTTCCACCTTGTGGTGCGTTCACAGGCTTTACAGAATACAAGATTTCCATAAATCTAATCAATTTCATGAATTTGTTCCAATTGCAGATTTCAAATGAACTGTTCACATCAGGTTTTCTTATAAACTGTAAATTTGTCTGAAATTACATTTGACAAATTAAAGGCCTAACAAGTATTAAAATGTCTTGAATTCAAATTTACACGGGCTTAGACTAGGGTAACACCACACTGATTGAGTGTGTTGTGTGTGTGTGTGTGTGTGTGTGTTGCAGACGGGCCTGCTCACTCTGCCTGCAGGAGTGTTTCTGATTGAACCTGTGCGAGGTCACACACCGACACTCACACACCCTCAACAACCACACGTGATCTACCACAACTCTGCCTGGAC
The DNA here is from genome assembly GCA_028565825.1 of Olivaichthys viedmensis. Taxonomy (NCBI): domain Eukaryota; kingdom Metazoa; phylum Chordata; class Actinopteri; order Siluriformes; family Diplomystidae; genus Olivaichthys; species Olivaichthys viedmensis. Next base: position 14,524,172 of record JAOUQW010000023.1, on the reverse strand, counting down.
GAACCTCCGAACCCGCCGCAGCACACACACACACCATGACCTCCACAGCGCCTGCGGGGTCAAAGGTCAGTCATTATAGCCACTGTAAATGTGCACTATTGGCTGTAATGTTAATGATTATCCTGGACCACTACGTTCATGAAACATCTGAAACAATTCATGTGAGCACATGTGTAGTGTGTGTGTGTGTGTGTGTGTGTGTGTGTGTGTGTGTGTGTATCACAGACAGTCTGGAGCACTCTAAGCAGATAGAGCATGACAGGGAGCTTTGGGAACGGGACAGAAGGGGTCCGGGCCGAGCGCTGAGTCGGCGAATCTCCCCCCGTTCAGTGAGTACAGAGCGCTGGGTGGAGACGATGGTGGTGGCCGACTCCAAAGTGCTGCAGTATCACGGCAACAACAACGTGGAGAGCTACATATTCACCGTCATGAACATGGTGAGGGTCACCAGCTCACTCGGTCTGACTCATTATGGGATTGATTCTTATTTAGACTGTTCCTGATTCATTATTCACACAGTATGATTAAGACTGGTTATACCTGACGTTATTTTATAATTTAAATGTTTTTGAAAGCAGTACTTTACAGGTTTTTTAAACAGATACCAATGTGAGTGTGTGTGTGTGTGTGTGTGTGTGTGTGGTATTGTAGGTGGCAGGTATTTTCCACGATGCCAGTATCGGCAATGCCATCCACATAGTCCTTGTGCGACTCATCCTGCTGCAGGCTGAAGAGGTACAAACACCAAGGAGTCACGATTCATGATTTAATGATTCATGATTCATGATTCACACGACAGGGATGTTAGAAATATCCTGTTTACATACTATTTGAATAATTTTTTAAGATTATAACGCCATGTATCTTAATTAAATAATAACAAACATAATTAGTACACTCCTCCACAACTCCACAATTATTGGCACCCTTCATGAGAATGGACAAAAATAAACATTACACACAATAAAATTTAATTTATCCACTCAAACAACTACTACTTACCTTTCCCTTGTGTGTGTGTGTGTGTGCGTGTGGTCAGAAAGGGTTGAAAATCGTTCATCATGCAGATTCGACTCTGGCCAGTTTCTGTAGCTGGCAGAAAAACCTGAACCCACAGAGTGACACACACCCCGCACACCACGACATCGCTGTGCTCATAACAAGGTGAGAAACACACACATGCACACACATGCACACACACACATTCACGCACACACGCACACATACACATAAACATTCACGCACACACACACACACACACACACACGTGTGTGTTGCGACTGATTTACGATTTACGTAAATGTACAATATAAATGTAAATAAAAGAGCATAGACATAAGAGTGTGTCTGTTAATAAGATATATGTAAATTCAAACTGTTTTTTATAGGATCTTTTTAAATGCTGTTAAGGTGTGAATGTGCAGCTAATATTAAATATAAAACAACCGCAGTGATATTAAGTCATAACATACAGAAACTTTCTCATTATTACTGAGTAAATGGTTTTATTTTGTCTATAAAGGGCAGAAACGAGCTTCCACTAATTTATTCCCTTGTCCTTCAGTCGTATTAATTTACACACAGTCTCTGTTCCTGAAGTGACTTTCAGGCTGCAGTAAATCACACTGCAG
>JAOUQW010000023.1:14505136-14522441 GCA_028565825.1 Olivaichthys viedmensis | reverse complement strand
TGATCATAAAACTAATAACTCACTGAAATCTGTTTTCTGCATTGCTAAAACATTGCATTTAAGATGTTAGAAACATCTTACATGTGGGCAAGCTTATGTGTTAACTTTGCACAAACTATCATTCTCTGTCAGAGAAAGCAGGTTTTCTCAAACTTTCTGTACTTTTACTCTATACTTTTACTATATACTCTATAATGCCTCTTATGTTTGCCAACACTGTAGCATTTAATTCTTGATCCTGAAATTGGTCACTTATACTTTTTTGATTAGAATTGAGTGTAGGATGAATGTTCTTTATAAGTTCATGGTTATATTCTTATGTAATGATTCTATTTTCAAAGCACCATTTTTATATTGTTTTATTTTTTCTATATGTAATAAAAACTGCAACACACCTGCTTCCTATTCGTGATGGTCTTTGTCTTTATAAAATAAATAAATAAATACATTTTAAACAAAAAGAAAAATGAAAATCCAAAAGAAAATAAATCAAATGAATTATTAAGATAATTAAAAGTCTTCCATATTTTTATACTCAAACTCAGTTTATAGCTCATTTATTACTTTCAAGTTGAAATACACACATTAAAATATAACAATTTAACAAATAGTCCACAAACTGTTTAACAATTAAAACCTGCACTCCTAAGAAAAAGAAGTTAAATAGAGAACCCTAAAGGTTACTTCGGTTTCTCTCTCTGGGGGAACCCTTGAAGGTTCTATGTAGAACTCTACAACAGTGTTCACCTATCAGAAAGGGTTCTCTCACCTATAGAGTGTGGTTGAAATTGTTATATATGTATGACTTAAATATGTCTGCAAGTCATTATTCTGAGCTGCAGTGATAGGACAGACTATGGTATTACACTGGTTAAAATATTATAACCAGTATATGTTAATTGTACTCGTATATGTTAAATAATTCTCAAATGTAGCATCATATGAAAGTTGAAACTGATATCTCAGCGCTTCAAGATGTGCACCTAAATTTCTTTGCTATTTAGAGATGTCTTCCACACAAAAGTTCAAATAATTACCAGAGGCCCAACCTAGATATTGGGAATCCACAGCATATTTTTCCTGCAATTCCTGAGATCACTGCTGCTTCAGGAACACAATGGCAGAGGTAAAGGTTGAGCTTAAAGACATGGGCATTTTAAGGGACCAACCCACAGAAGAATCTATAAAAGATCCTAACAAGTATGAAGGATTTATCCAGCGCTGTGTTGCTGAGTAAATCGGTACCGCTTTCTTCATGTTCATCGATTGGAAGTTGGTCATCAAGAATATCGAGAGACAGCAGGTGGGTTGGTGAGAAGGCCAACATCGGGGGCATTATTTGAATAATGCAGCTAAAACTTTCATCTTAGTTACACTGTTAAACATGTTTGAACAGCCTATTAGACATGATTACACCATGTCTGGTGGTCATTGCTGCAAATATTTGAATTTTTAGCTCTCACCCAGGTTATCTTGAATCCACAAAGCTCAATAAGAAGTCAAATGGAAATCCGTGTGTGTGAAATTAGTCCTTTTAACATACTACAGGCCTTTAGCTGATGTGCAGTGTTTTATTTTGACTATTCAGATAATAGGAATAAAAAAAATAGTGTCAAAACTCTGAAAACATAGACTCTTTGATGAACTAGTGATAGATTTTACCTCTAGGTTTTCCTGAAATGTCAAAGCTTATATAGGGCTTGTATTTGATAATATACTGTATGTTTCAAGGTGACCGAAATCTTCTTCAGATGGATTCATTCAGACTAAATAAAATACAAATGAAAATCCTCATTGTTACTGTAATTTAGTCTCACAGACCTGGTTCATAGAGAACTTTATTATAACACTCTATTATTAGAGTGCTAAACATCTCTTGGATCAGTGTCATTAAATGTTAATGTTTTACTGTTAACCTCACATCCTATATAAATGAATGTAATTCTGAATCTTCATTCCTTTAATCAAAGCTTAAATTGTTTTGTCACTCTCTAAAAGGATTTAACAGAATTAAGTAGGTCTATATTATGAAAATACTGAGCGTTGTACAGTGATTCTTTCACTTTTTTCACTCAGTGTTTTCCATTTCAATTCCCCAGTCACCTTGTCCATTGACCTCTGTGGTGGCATCTAGCTGCTCCTGGTTGTGCCCTACATGGTCTGTCAGCTCACTGGAGGTGTGATTGGTGCTGCTATGGCAGAGGTAAGACTACAGCAATCTTGTTTTGTGTCATTACAGCCTTGTACTCAGTGCAATAAGGCAGGTTACAGCACCATCTACCAGCACAGCCAGAGTAGAGCAGAGTGTAGAACTGTATAAAACTTAAGCTTAACTGATCATTTTATTTTTTATCTTTTTGTTTTGGTCTATTTGTAGACAATGACAGAAAACTATAGAAGAGCTTACGTTGCAGCCTTCACCAGTCTGTCCAGTGATTAGCAGTTTGGAACAGACAATGAAATAACCTGAAAGCAAGAAAAATCTCTGAATTATACTGCTGCAGTGATCTTCACAAAAAGATGTCACTGTTTTGTGTGCTGTTTGAGTGTTAAGAAATTGGCTTATATACAATATTGTTAGCCAACATGGATTACTTTTTCAAGCTTTAATGTGTGGCTTTTGTATCATTCAGCAACATACATTTACATTTTCTTACATTGCTGCTGTATATTCAGTCATCAGAACCCAGGTTGTCTTTTTTTAAATGGAATGGGGTGGTAAATAAAAAAATAAATAAAATAAATCATTTAAATTGTATTTTATGTCTAACCATTCAAATAATTTGATTAAATATAAACCTGCTAAGTGCCCTTATGGAGCTTTCCCATATATATTTTAGGTTTTAACCAAAATCTTTATAAAGGGGCCTGGTGAAGTTCCATAAGTATTCAGTATTTAAAATCTGGGTGAAATGTGTCTGGGTACACATTTGAAATAATTTTAAAATGATGTGACAAATATTACAAGTCATCTGCCTGAAAAAATCCAAAAATGTTAAAATGTATTAAAGCCTTTAGTTAACATTTTTTTGTGCTTTGTGCAGACCACATAACTAATATCTGCAACAAGATAAAGGGAACTGTGTGGAAAGGATCAATTTTGTTAATGACATTAAAGTGATTTATTGACGGATTAAAAGTGGTTACTGAAATACTATGGGATCAAGTGTCTTACACAAATAACAGAGCCAGGTGTGATCAATAAAGTTGACGGGCATTTTGCTCATGTTGAAGCTGAATTACGCTCCTCATTACCTTATGAATTGAAGAATAAAAATTCTGCCAATGCAGTTGCACCAAAACTCAATTATAAACCAAGGACGAAGGGGAAAGGAGGCATTTTAGCTCTAAGTGCAGGGAGGCAATATCAGATTTGGCTTTTGTATAAAGCTCTGCTTCATCCGTGGAGTTGGGGCAGTGAAAGGATCGACTGAGTAGTTGGGTATCACGCTGTTCCACATTGTGCAGCAGCACAGCAGTGGCCCACATGGGAAAGCTTGGCAGGCGGTGCTCTAAACCAATTAGCCGGCCTGTGGAGAGAACTCCCGCCGGTCTTCCGGGCCAGGGGCATAGCGCTCCCCTGAGATCCCTGGCCCGTTCCTCCACAAAACTGCCTCCGCTGTGGGAAGTCTGGCAGATGGCGCTCTGGCTTGAACCAAATGCCCCAGGCTGGGTTTGACAATAGTGGATGGACATAAACTGAATAAAGTGATCATTTTCAGAGCTGTCTGACAGATGCATACAGATGTGCTCCCAGGATTCTTGCTGGGAAAGTCAGGAGCAGGCAGTAAGTAGATGTCCTAAATAATATTTATAGTTTCTTGAATGCTTTGATATACAGTATGTTGGAAAGGACATACAAAACCTTCCTTAAAATGATAAGACCGCAACATTTGTATTAAATATATTTTCATATTAAGCAATACATGTATTCCTAATTAATGATTAGAGCTTTGTAAAATATTTCTCACATATATGACTGTGCTTTACTGCAGATAGTTTTCTATTCGATTTAATATGTAGGTATTTTTCAAATGGAAAAGAAACATCCTTTCCTGTATCATAACCTTCCAAGCCAAATTTAAAACCCAAAACCATATTAGAATTCAACTGAGCAACACAATACAAGTAGAGACAGATCAAGACTGAATAGATCAGGAAAAAAAATTATTGGTTATCCTTTTTTCCCCATAGTAACTTACAGGGAACACCCATGTGATTGACCTCATCTCCTCTCAGCACTAACCCATGAAACCACCCACCCAATCCAAGTACATTAACTTCTGAACACAACCCAGTGAAGCAATTGTTAAGGATATCACAAAGCCAAACTAACTAATTCACTTAGCCCCTTATGAGAGATAATATACCTCTATAGTGTACCTTAATTTCTATAGCTTTAAAGGTATTACCTACTTAACCCATTGCAGAAAAGGCCTTGGTGATTTTTTTTTTTCAATCAAAAGACTGTATTGTAATAAATCATCTTACTCACTAAGGTCATTCGATTGTTTTTATGGGATTGGTTGAAAAGAAAACATTATTATTAAACATAATATTATGATAAATTGTTCTTTGGGTTATACTGTAGAAATTACCCAACATTCAGCTCAAGGATTAACTTTGTCAAATTGGATAATATCTACTGCAGGAGCAATCACAAGGAAATAAAGAGAGTGGATGGTTTGTTCTCCTTCCATGAATCCCCCTTTCCTCAGAGCCTCCTGGCTGACAGGCGTGATGACAATGATCATTATGTCGGTCAGAGACTTGTGGCGGTGGTGCTATTGTGAGATCTGCATTCACTCCAAAGTCATTTACACTTTCATTGGCAGCTATTTAGTCGCCAGAAAAGCCTAAGACAGCAATTTGTGAATCCTGCTCAGCCAAGTAGAAGTGTGAAGCAGGAAGAAAAGGAATGGTTTTAAAAGTCAATTAATTGTTCCCCTTTTGGGAGGGGCTCACTGACGGGACCTATAGTCTTGGATCCAGAGTCGCTCACATCTGTTTATCCAGCTTCCCAAATCCATGACTTCAGGCCACCAAGTCCCAGAGAATAGGCCAATTCAGTGGTGTCTGAGCTTTCTCTATCCTAGACACATTTGTATATAATTTTCTGCTAGGCCTATTCCATTCACAGAGGATCCTGATTATAAAGGGCCCTGGTTATAAAGGGATGTGGGCCACAACACAAAAAAGCCTCAACATTACCATTAAGGACAACACTGTCTGAATCCAACTCTTGTTGGGGCAAGACTCATTATGCAGTGAGGCATTTTACACCAGATATATGAAGGAAACAAAAGACACACTTATACTTATTGCATGAAGCGTTTGGAAGCAGATCTATTAGCAGTTAAAAAAGAGTTTATGTTACACAGTAAAGTCTGTGATTTTATATATGTATATATATATAAATATATGTAATAAATGTAGAGGCAGTACTTTGTGTACTATGCTGAAATTTTTACTACCTCTAGTATATACTGTATATATATATATATATATACACATACAAGTTATATATAGAAAAACAATGCAGCATGTTTTCATGAGACAACATTCCTGAGAACATAAAATATTGTATCTAAGGGCAAAATTGTATTTACATTCTATGGATTACAATTAATATTCCTTTAACAGTCTGAAATATGTTCATCCACAGAGTTTATCAACTATATCAACTATACGCAACTATCTAAATCAATCAGGTTCATTAATATCATAATTCAGTTTTTCCATTGATTTAAATAAAGAACTGTTTTCTCAAATGCCATTATTAAGTGCTGAACATTAAGAATAACTTTATTACAAATAAGTACAAAGACAAAACAATATGACGTGAATCTACTCTAAAATTAATGCATGTTAAAGAATCTTTTAATTTCACTTCCATTTAAACTCTCCCTTATCAAGAATCCCTAATCCCAATCCATATTTAAGATCAATTTCAATTTGTGCACAAATGCTTTTATACCCTGTTTACAACCATTGTGATTAAATACACATTTTCAATAATGTCCTTATTGTAATTACACTAAGCCTATTTATTTTTTGGCCAACTACAAAGCTGGTTAAAAAACAGTATACTAACACAAAAGGTTAAATATCATATCAGACACACACATATGTACACACTTACACATCAGCCCCCACACCTTGTTCTTTTTTAATTATGTACTACAATTGTGCATGAGATGGTATTCTGTTTAACCTTTCACTAGCTCTTTGAAAAGGGCAGTGAATGGGGTCACATAAAGAAAGTCTGAGTCACAGAGCTCTCGCTTTGCAGAATTCAAAAAGAGAGAAAAAAAAACCCCAATAATCCATCATGTCATGCCTTTGGTCTGCTTTGAGTGTCCAACATTTCTCCTGAAATGGCCCTGAACAGTTACTAAATTGCTATTGCATAAAATCTGAAGAATCTTCTCAGTCTAGAGAAAAATCACATGGGATCTGATGTGCCCTCTTGGCTGAATGATATAGGGTCTGGAAGTCTTTAAATCGTGGAGCGCAGCCAAGCCAAGCCTCCCCAAAAAGTTCAGCTCCGGTGAAGAGGAACTGACCAGCTCCTGCTTTAACGCCGCACTGCAGAAGTGTGTGAATGTGCCCATGCCAAGAGCCCGAGAGGTCTGGCTCTCTTTCAAACACTCCGCTCCGTTGACGATACACTCGGCCCTCTTCCACTTTTACCACGGAGGTCTGCCTCTTGGAATCATGGGATACGTTCTGTATGGAACCACGGACCACTGGTAGAATGGAAAAAGTTGTACACAGATTTATAAATGTCATTTTTGTATAATCTAACTAGACATAACGCAAACAATGGGTGATCTGTGGATACAGTAATTACAGATGTTGAAGTGTATGACGAGTGTATTAAGTATATGAACTGAATATTACATGCCCTCCTTTGCTTTTTCCTTTTTATTTAAGAAATCTCACTGAGGATGAATCCTTTCCACTGCCTTCCCTCCAAAACTTCTCTTAACCCCCCACACAGTGCGGCAAACGAAAGCCCTTTCACTCCATGTTAGCATTTACACTTTCATTAGCCAGCTATTTTCTCTCATCAAAAAGTGTCTGATCACAATTTGAGAGATTAGGTCACGCTATAAATGGCGTGGGTTCAAAGCAGCCGCTGCTTCTGCTCTGATGCAGACCTTCAAGCCATGTGCCTCCTGTTGTGTATTCCAAGCCCCCACATCTGCCAGGCCCCTCTTTCTGGGAACAACTCAGGCCCTCGCCCTGCATGCAGCCATTTATCGAATAAATTAACCTCCGCGTCCAAGACAGAGAATAACTACTCTGATAAAGAGGATCAATTCAAAATGGTTTGTTTGTATGTTGTTATTGATAGAATCCTTCATAGTTCATGAATTGTTGATACTGAGTTTTCAATTACTACACCTACAGTACAAAGACAGAAAGACCTGCAAATGCACTCACACACACAAATGCATACGTGCACATACTTGCAAAAAGGCTACAGAGTGATCAAGTACATAAACGATCTTTGACAGCACCTCATTTATCATAAGGTAATCCCAGCTTGCTATTTGCATATGGTTCTATTATAGTTTTATATTATAAATATGTGTTTGATCACATTATAATACTAAACAACGTGGATATTCATACTATAAATGTATGGCTAGGTCAGCTGAAATAAACACACTCACCAAAGTCACTGTTGCAGATGGCTTTTAGTATCTCCAAGTCATTGCACGGTCGACAGACAGCTGTGAATGTAGACAGAGAGGTCGCTTATATTGAGACAAAGTGGGGGAAGACAGCATCAGATAGCATCACCAAGTGACACAAAACACACTTTGTCAGGGACAGCAGTATGTGCTGAGAGAGCAATCTAATTAACTTTCAAGCACATTTTATTAGCGAATACTCAGCATCTGCTAGGGAGGCATCCAAGAAGCCTTTCGGGGAATGTTAGGCCTGTGGTATATAATCCCAAAAGTCAACCCTTGTCTCTGTGTGTGAAGAAAACAATTTGACTTTTGTTTGATCCTCTTATTGTATAGAGTACTGAGCAGCCCCCGAGTGTGTGGCTAAAATACAAATTCTTCTCCGTCAATGTTGAGTGAGTGGTAGTCAGGCAAACACCAGCTTCGGTCTCAGCTTTTGTCATGATTAAAACACCCTCATATACATACACAATGACTTGGCATCTGTGGAATTTAAGAAGCGCTTGCCATCTTAATTTGGTTCAAGACCACTGCCCTAACTTTTTGAATGTGCAGATGGTATTTGGAATCACTAATAGGCAAAACAACACATACAACTGATTTGCTGAGCATGTTCTTTTGTCTGGCATCTACATTTAGGAGTTAAGATGACCACAGAAAATGGTTCATCTTTGGCAACACCGGCCGTTTTTGTCTATTTTTCTGTTTCAATTCAAATGTTATTTTTGAAACACACAAAGCCCATTTTACCACGGAATTATTTCAACTGAATATAGCTTATATAGGTAGGCTATAAAATGAATGAATGAATGAATGTATAAACCCCCTTTATTCCTTATTAAAGGTTTTATACACAGGAATGACTGAATCAATGAATGAATGGGTGGATGGATGGATAGATGAACCCCCATACTTTATCATTAGGTGCATATGAATGAATTAATTAATCAATCAATCATCTTAATTTCTCATTGCACAGTAAATACATGGGCATGGATGAATAGTTAAACAGCCTTAATTCCTAATGAACCATTACGTGCATATTAATAAATGAAGGAACGAGTTTCTTTACCTTGCGCTGTGCTTGTCTGAACCTCTGCCGCGCTGCTATTTTGGCGCAGCAGCTCGTACTGGAACCCGACGACGCTCGGACCCGCGTGATTCTGCGGGTTTGCCTGCAGGAAAATGGCGGCACTCTGCGCTCTGTGCGCGCGGAAACAGCGCACCTGCTCCGGAGACTCTCCGTCCTGCAGCAGCAGGTCGAGGCTCGCCACGCGCTCCACGTACACCGCCGCACCGCGGAATCCCCGCAGCGCTTTAACGCACACGGCCGCATGGCGCGCGCTCCAAACGTTCGGCTGCAGCACAACGCGCAGCGCGTGGCGCGGGGAAAACCACGTGACCGAACCTGCGGAACAGCGAAGCTGCACCTGCTGCACCGACCTCGAAAGAGCCGAGCCCACCAGACCACTGAGCACGGACAAACCAGCAAACAAGCAAACAAATAAATAAACAAATAAACAATTTGGAACATGCATTTGCATTATGGGGGGCCTAATTCCCATATGGGAATGTTAAGTAATGTTAAGTCTGTTAAGTAATGGAGCACGTGTGAATTGCAAACCCGTTATTATATTCAATTTCCCGTTAAACAAGTACCTTTTTTAATTGTTCATCTATTTTAGTATATCCTGGTGTACATCACAAAACAATATAGTAGTAAGCCCATCTTAAGACTTTTTTTCTCTCCATTATAGGCTGGCTAAATCTACCCTAAATAAGTTTTACCCATAAAAGTCGACAAGAGTGCACTGAAAAAATGCCTAAACTCCGGAAAAAAAACTTACTGAAACAAACATCGAGCCGTATAAAATAAATAAGCATAGCCTATAGTTTTGCACTAAATGATGCAGTGTGTATTGCCGCGCCACGTGATTGGACCAGGTCTCTTAATAAGCCTATAATTCAGATCTAATTGACTAGCACTTTGCATGCAAGGCTCAAAATAACATAAACTGACCACATTTAAGTGCGTTGGAATCGTGCGATTCTTACCTTCCGCGCCAGTTGCACAAATCTGCTGTACAAGACGTAAGAAAGCACAACGCCTGCAAGTACTGGAGTAACCCGCTTCCTCTCGGTGACATAGCAATCAACACGAATGTCCATGAAATGGCAATTATCATGAAACGTTACCCTGTACAGCATCAGTATGGCTGCAGATCTCCGGGATGTTGTGCACTGTTTAGCCTCGTGAAGAACTCTGTCCATCATGCAAACAGGGACGGCTTTAGAGGTTTTCTCCCCTAAGAGAGGGTGAGGAGGTCGACTCCACCCTCAGGCAATGACATTTATTAAGTTAACACACTGCTTCTCTGTGCCGATCCTTCGGGGTTTGTCTGTAACCCTTCTGCATCAGTTCATGGAGGGCTTGATCATTATAAAGACAGATAGACAGACAGACAGACAGACAGACAGATAGATAGATAGATAGATAGATAGATAGATAGATAGACAGACAGATAGACAGATAGATAGATAGATAGATAGACAGACAGATAGACAGATAGATAGATAGATAGATAGATAGACAGACAGATAGATAGACAGATAGACAGATAGATAGATAAACAGACAGACAGGCAGATAGATAGATAGATAGACAGACAGACAGATAGATAGATAGATAGACAGACAGATAGATAGATAGACAGACAGATAGACAGACAGACAGATAGATAGATAGATAGACAGACAGATAGACAGATAGATAGATAGACAGACAGATAGATAGATAGACATTAGACAATTACTTATTATAAATATTTATAAAATATTCTATCTAAATACAGACTGTTAATTGCCAAATAATCACAACACTTTAATGCAGAGTCAGTTTGATACGGCGTTGACGTATCAAAGTTAAACATGAGTAAAAAACAAATGGTTTAACTCCTCTACCACCTCAACAAGTCGACGATTTCAACAGCAACAGCGCCCTCTATCGGCTGCAGAACTCACTGCTGCCAGAATGAACACGGATCATCAGCATTCCAACTCCACGTGTTTGACAGATGAGCCTCGAGGTCACTTCAGTGCTCCACAACAGTGCTCTGGTGTTCCTGTGTTACTGACCTGGTGCTGAAGGACAGCAGCAGATAAACCGCAGGACATGCTTTCTGTCTCTCTCTAATCCTGTCACTGAGGTCTTGCTGGGTGAAATGTCCTGTCTGAAGAAAACAGAGCTGGAGCATTTCGATGGACTTTCTCTCATCTACTGGTAAGATTGAACTTGTACCATTTAGACTAGATGGTAAGAATGTGTTTGTTTGGGGTTTTTTTGTGTGTTTGCTTTCACACTTAAACAGGTTTATTTACCTAGTGAGTTGTATTTAAGTGCTTAAAAAAGCCCATCATCCATGTTACTAGTCCTTAAACATACAGTAGAATAATAACACATCTTACATGGGCAATTGCATAACAGAGATGGTTTACACATCCTGATAATTAAACACCGGGCAGCTTTAGGCATAAAAACACCATGCCGTGCCTAAACTCAGTCAGTGATTTGATAGTGAAATATGAATATGATGTGATTAAAAAGGCAGTGAGAGTGAGGGATGGTGTGCATATTGTGTGTGTGTATGAAATGCATTCAGTTAATGTGAAAAAGCTCGGTCACAAACGTGGCATTTGTCCGAATCGTCGCTATAAAGATGATAAAGATGATGTGTGCACAAAAGTGCAGTGTTGCTTAGTGCAGAATGAACGCCTGCGGTGTTGAATTAACGCTGCAAGAATAGTTAGTAGAATGCCTAACACTGTATGAGTTCCTTAAACAAGTTAATAGTAACGATTAATTCAACACTGTAAATGCTAATGACGTACTTTATGAGGTCATTATTTACTGTAGCTGCTACTTCAGTATAGTAGGTGTTAATTAAACAATATACGTGTTAATTCAACACTGTGGGCATTAATTAAATGGAGTTAAATTAACGCCTGCAGTGTTGAATGAAGTGTTTATTCAGCAGCGTAGGTTTTATACGGCACCGTAAGTGTCACTTCAACACTATAGGTTTTACTCTGACACTGTAGGGGTTTATAAGCGTTAATTAATCATGCAAGAGTGAGTTGAACACTGTCACCAGTCGATTTTAAACCTGGCTTAACAAATCAGTGATTAAAATCTCAACCTCGCATAAAAACTTTGCTCTGAAAGTGAACAGCAACATTTTTACTGATGGAGATCAATCAGTACTCTTTTTTTTTCTTCCCTTTTGGGTGAAAACGAGCATAAAAACTTTTCATCTTTCGTTTTCCTACAATCTATCTAATATACTGGATCCATTTCGGACATTTTCAACCACCACAGTTGCAAGATTAAAATGAAATTTAAATTTGGGTTTTAAAAATGTATTGAAAGAGATTAAAATGAATTATTAAGTTTACTGTAAAACTAAAAACAGGATTAATTGAGGGTTTAAATCCATAAGAGATAATTAATAGATCGATGGATTAATTGATAAACTTCATCTTTGTTAATTCATCGCTGTGTATTTTGTTTTCAAATGTACATTAGGTGATTAGTGAATAACACTTTTTAATCTCCACATTTAACCTCCATCAATCTGAGCTTTGGTAATGGTTATAATAACATTATTTATTATTAGTAGTAGTATTAGTAGTAGTAGTGTTATTATTATTATTATTAGTAGTAGTAGTAGTATTTATTATAGCTATCATATATATTTTGACACCAGGATACACTTGGCCTTTAAATGTCAGACAGACAAAGGTACCCCTGTGTGTGTGTGTGTGTGTGTGTGTGTACCTGAGGGTGAATCTGCCCAGTGACACACTAAATTTAGAGTGTGTTGAGCAGGTCAGAGTGCTTTAAGTCACAGAGCTTTGCTGTCAATCGATGGCATGCTGTGACCTGGAGGAACAGTTTATCACCTTCGCCTCACTCTTCTACCTGTGTGCACACATTAACACACTCGAACACACATGACCACGCCCATTTTAACCTCATGAGGGGTGTGTTAATGAGCTGAGACTTAATGAACAGGACGGCGGGGCTGATAAGGGACCGTGTATGCACTCATATTTTCTTGAACAGTGTTAACAAGTCGAATATGTTCCATCCGGTGCAAAGACTGAAGGGTAAATCAATGCAAATCAGCCCTGAAGCCATACAGATCATACAGAACGGAGCCAAAACCATATGGATCTCAAAATGTAAAACTGTAATCTACACTGCAAAATACTCAACACTGCTGCTTGTTTCTAATGCTGAGAATTCTGAAGAGCGCGATGGATTCAATCACGGAATTTTACAGAAGCTTAATCAAAGTTGATGGCCGGGGTTAGGGAACCAGCAGTCACTATTATTACAGGTAAATCCATAATCCAAAATCCAGACAGACAGACAGACAGGCTGGCATCAAAACCAGAAACTAAGAGAACATGACTATGAAAACAGGAATCACAGGAACTGGCAACACATAAATGCAGTAAAAAAAAATCAGAGGGGATGGTGGGTTTAAACAAGGGAAAGGTTGAAGGTATGGATATATTTAAATACTTCTTTTTGGGCGTATCCAGCAAGAGGTAATTCCCCAAATGTCATTCAATTTCTCTGGAAATGCCCTAAAATTAATTTCTCAAAAAAGCTAAAATCTTAATCTTACCCTGGCAGACGCCAACAATCTCACTACACAGAAAATAAAACCCCAAAAAACCCCACACGAACCAGTTAGTTAGCCAGCCTACTAATGTAATAGCCTAATTAATGTGACATAGCGTAATTAAATATTAAAACAATATCCAGATTTTTTTATTCTGGTTCTTTTCTTTTTGAGGACAGTTAACTGATCTTGTAAGATGATCAGAAATGGACAAATGGGGCTGGCAGCTTTATAAGGGGGATTATTTTTGTTCTTTTTTTTAATGGGGGGGCATTCCCTTTAAAATCAAACCTTGTGATTTTGTACTCAATTTTGTACTGTGGCTAGTTTGTTGACCTGCTTTCTGAATCTCGGGTCAATGCAGATGTAGTGATTGGCTGTACATAAAATGTGGGATTGTGTAAATCAAGGCCAGCTAATGTTTAGGCTACAGCTCGTGCTTGCAGTCAGTGATGTATCTGGGCCTTCCAGAAGGCCTGGAGTGACACTTTTGTCATTTTTAGTTCCTAGAAATCTTTAGGCTTTCTCTAAAGGCCAAGACGGCCTTAAAGGCTCCCCTCTGGTGCTCATCATCCTCCAGCTGTGTGTGTTTATGGCCAGCTCTGCTTCCACATGCCTTCATCTCTGTCATGGTTGGTGTCCGAGGCGCCGCTGTCCGTGGTCAGTGGTATCCATCTTAGAGGTGCGGCCTCTCACCCTGTTATCCTTATTTCGCCTACCGTGAACCCCTAACTATAGGATTAGCACTGGGCAACATCATACTACTCAAGGATTCAGTAAAAACAATTTGTCCCACTCTTACTTTACATCTCAGATGATGTTTTGGACTTCCATGTGCGACCATGATGTTGTTTATCATCTCTCATGCTTTATCCCAGTGTGGTTGGTCTCCAGTTGTGGATTAAATACAATAATACAGCAGGAGCTTTTTATAGCACACCATAATGTGCTGCCTGTATTTAGATGGGAAGGAGGGATGCAGATGGCGCCTCAAACAGAAGACTGTTCTTAGGCATCTGGTGAGGGAGGAATAAGATTGGATGAGTATGGGACATTTTTTAAAGCTTAATTAAGGAGGCAGAAAGCAATGCTACAATGTTCAGTTTAAAATTTTCTTTTAGATTTACAGGCTTTAAAATGTTCAACAACCTATTCTATTGTTCTTCCATAATAATAGTCCAATACGTTGTTACCTGGACTTTGGCAGTGCAAATGTACAATTATTTGTCACTCCAATAAAGCATCCTAAAACTGGTTTTAAAATAGAGGTCGACACTAGTCTGATATTGAGAAGGTGGTCCAAATGAAGTAATTGAGAGGGACCTCAAAGGGAGAACACTCGCAGCAGCCATTTGTAATGATTACACTGATTGGAAAAATTGGCCAATTAGAGTTAACATCCTGACTAATGTTATACTGTCTTAAGTAACGCTTAGCTAGTTAGCTAATGTTGGATAGCTAACACTAGCTAGTCTACGAATGATTTGGTAGCAGCTGCATCTGTTCATTATTCATTTTTGAGACTTGTTTGCATAAATGTCAGTGATTGTGTGATAGCAGAACACTTCAGCTTCAAAAAAAAAAAAAAAGTGCACCCTGAATGGCCTTTACTTTCGAACCCTCCAAAGGAGGGACCACCTACAAAGGAGTTCTCAGAGGCAGAGCCATGATCACTACAGAATAGACCACACCATTTTCAGTGCACCGTTACTTCCCTTATGACGTAGATCATATGTTTTCTATAGCAATTCCATATCCATCATCTGTCCTAGACTTCAAACCGTTTTGAATATGATAATCCCAATGAAATGATAATCCCAATGAAAATTAAAATTGCTTGTGTATTCATGTTCAGGGAAAGTATTCATGTTGTCATCATGTTTTATCCCAGTGTGGTTGTTCTGTGACCCTGAACTCCACTTGTGGATTAAATTCACTGTTACAGCTGGAGCTTTTTATACAGCTGGAGCTTTTTATAGCACACTATAACGCGTTGTCTGTATTTAGATGGGAATGAGTGGAGATCAGCACTGTGTCTGGAGCATCTGCTTCGTTCTTTACTTTTCCAAAGAACCAAACAGAGTGCCGTCTGGTGGTGAGCATGGATTTGTAGTCAATTATAAGTAAGGAACAAAACACGACAGGGCGTGCAGTTATCGGAAAATAATCAACAAGGTAGTGTGATGCAGCCATTACCACTCTGGAGTTGATTATTTTCCAATAACAGCACGCCCAGAAGTGTTTTATTCCGCTTATACCACAGCAGTTTTCCAACCATTACACTTTATTAAAAAACAACAACGTCGCACTTTTTATCCGTTAATAGTCACATTTAATGTTGTGGAACATCGACAAAACAAGTTAGTTCCTGTTCTCACTTACGTTATAACAGCTATAAACAGTGGTTCCCTCACCAGCCTCTCTCTTTTTTCTCTCTCTCTTTAAGTTAATAAGACAAAAAAAATGCAACTTGTCGTGTTCCTGATAAAGCACAAAGCACAAACTCCTCTGTCCTGAAGACTTTCCCACTGTGGAAAACTTAAAGGAACAGCTTTACCTCTGACTGTTACAAAGCGCTAACACCGGAGTCTCCTTAAATAAATGTTCAATACACCTTCTCCTTACAGAAAGCGTCACCAGAGCAACCATTACACGCTTTTCTTTGTTAAATAACAACACTTTTTAAAAACCATTTATTGTTAGGCTTATTAGAACGAGCGCATTAATATAAACCTGTGATTTGCCGACACTACTGTCAGAGCTGCTGTTATAGAAAATTAATCACCACCTGACGACCAATCAGAATCCAGAATTCGACAGCGCCGTGGTATAAAATAAAGTAATATGACCAACATGAAATTACTAGACACCTGTGCAGAGCTTCCGATTTGTTTTAACCTGTTGCTGTTGGTGTTTCAGTTTTTGTACATTTTATTTGTACACTTTTTTTTTAAGTAATGCACTTGGCTCAGTTTCATGAACATTAAACACATTTAAAAAATCATATTTCCATTACAGATATGATGTTCAGGTCATTTTGAGGAACAAGGTGAAGTAAAAGTGTGAAGTAAAAATGACTGGTGTTTGTAAATGAGAAGCAAAAAGGTGATGTTAGTGGTGTTTTATTCCCTCCATCTCTCATTTCCACTCATGTCGCAGTAATTAAGAGTAAAAGATTGGAACACGGAGCCACTCGAGCTGGGATTTTCTGTAAACATCTAATCCACTGTGAGGCTAATAGGAAAGCCGGGTTTTTGCTTGTTGTTGACTACAGCACTGAAATGCAGAGGGGGTGTGTGTGTGTGTAAGCCCACGGTGATGGTGTGTTTAAGTGATTCTGTCACTCTGTCTCTATCTGGGTCAGTGGAGACGCTCAGTGTTTGCCGTGTGTAATGATGGTAATCTGTTTGAACAGCTTCAGTCGTTCAGTAACATCATGCATGTTGAATAGTGAGCACGTAGCTGCTTCTCTGTCCGTCACATAGAAACACATACGAATGTACAGTTGACCTCCATGCACTATAAAGTTGTAGGATGTAAAAAAATATAGTGAGGGTCAAGGTCATAAGGTCATAAGGGTAATGACTGGTGTATAAGCAGATAGATAAGACAGACAGGCTTAAAATTAAATAGGTTACACTTGGGGTAGGCAGGATTTTAGGTTCTCTATTTGTTGACTTTATCCCATTATAAAAATATAGTGCAATACCCAGTGAATCTTCATATTACACTGGCCATCCTGTGTGTCTACGGTGCCACATTATAAATGAGAAGGTTTCTGGTGTGAAACCCAATAAGTGACAAAGTCACTTTACATTTTTCCACTCTATTCCATATTGTTGTGTATATTCTGTGTAGTTTCATATACTGCCAAAAGCATTTTTTTCTTCTTTATGTAAAAATAAAAGTATG
>JAOUQW010000023.1:14484851-14496477 GCA_028565825.1 Olivaichthys viedmensis | reverse complement strand
TGGCTCTGCAATAATAATACAATATCCCATGAAAATGATATTTTTGACCCACATTCTGCGTGTTTAAAACTAAAAGAGCGACCAACCCGTTGTAAAAAAAAAACCCCAACAACAATAAAAAAAAAAACCCCACGGCATAGCCATTATATGGCAGTCAGCCGACGAAATGAATAGCAAAACGACTAAAATCCTGCTTCACTAAAGGGACTCATGTTTCCGAGCTCGAGCTGGATATCGGGATATATTAATGTTGATTGACAGCCGCGTCGCGTCGTGCAGCACGCTATCGATTTTAAGCTGTAGAGACCGGTTGCGAACGGGAGAAACAAAGAGCTGTACGGGACAAAGACGCTGAAAAGACCATCGTCTTTATATCGGGGGTGGGAGGGGAAAAAAAATGTAAAGCGTTAAAGAAACGAACTCGTGCGAACGGCGTGCTTTGAGGGTTTTTTTTTTGGGGTGTTTAATAATCCCGCGCGTTCAGGCGGAACGGAATTCTCCTTATTTGGCTGTGATTGGTGCGCGCGGCTGCAATGGCGACGGCCGTACATGGACTTGCCCGAACGGAGCTGTAAAAATACCATTGGCTGATTTATTTATTTATTTACTTTTTGAACCTATCTGGGGAACCGCCCTTCGGAAAATGACAGGTTATAGACAGCCTTAACGAAGACTTAATGGCAGCAAAAATGTTTGAATACGATCCAAAAAAAATCGTATAAACATGACGAACGCAAGCGTGACTCGGCGTATAGCTTCCAGCACGCTGCGACTCACCTGTCAAACGTGCAGACCTCTTTCGGTTCCTATGTATAGCTATACATATATACATATACATATACATATACATATATATATATATATATATATAACACAAAACTATTTAGTAGGGAATCGTTTGTTTTAGGTATGGTGTAGCACCAAAAGCAAGCCATGTTCCTGAATAGCCTGGGTGCAACTAAACTATGACTATTTAAACCCCCGTAAAATAAAAAATAAAAAACCCGAACATGCTCCTGCATGCGTGCATTCAGAACCACAAAGAAGCGCGCGGAGGCGGCCATGCCAGTGTCTGCACCGGCAAACATGGGCACACAAATTCAAATAAATAAAATCAAAATAATGAAATAAATAAATGCACCATGCCAGGGGTGAATAATGAATTCATTCCGCGCTTAATGGCTTTATCTGTGGCTTGGGCTGCATCGTTCCGCAGCACGCGGCCGGGTTTGGTGATACCGCTAGGCTTGAGCCTATATTTATTCATTCATCGCCTCTTCGATGGTTTTGGTCTATATTTGGCGTGGCCGTGCGGTTTTCAGCTGCTTCGTGTCATTCCAGGTTAATGTTGTGCACACGCACACGCACACGCGCGCACGCACACGCGCGCGCGTTATTTATACAACCTACGTTCAGTGATGTGAATAAGCGCAGGAGGAGGACAGCCATTTTCTTTTCTCCGGCTGCGCCAACATTTTTCGGCCGCTTTAAAAAATGGTTGCCCTGATGAACGTTTCGCGGCGCGCCGACGGAGCAACGTGAGCCCCCCCCGTCTCTTACACTGCCTCGGCGTGTCCGTGGGCATCGCGCTCGTGCCAAATAAGCTGCAGAAATGGGTGAAATGTCCACGTGAGGAGCGGGACTCACTGAAATGGAGGGAACTTTGACATAGCAGCGCGCAGCCCGTCTCTTTCCGACCTGATCCTGCGGTTTAACAGTCAAAGCCAAGTCAAGGGTGCAGCTGGGGGGCTTTTTTTTTTTCTTTCTTGTTTTTTTTTTTTTTTTTCCCAAGCCTTCTTGGTAGCATTTCACAAACTAATTATTTCAGGTGCCATCAAGGGAACGAGCCGAATCAAAATCTCTCAAATAAATATAAGTAGTGTGCCGCCGTGTATTTTAGTTTCCAAACGTCCAAGCTGTCATTTGAATTGCGGGCCAAATTTAAAAATTAGAATTGACGCTTATTTCTCATCCAGTGCACCCGGTTCTGCTGGTGAACGTTTTTTTTTTTAGATAAGAAGAAGGTCGTCCGAATCGAATATCCCACTCGCTCATTGGCACGTGTTCATTTCAAGGCAATTAAAATAAGAGCTGCCTTGGGAGGTCTGACTTTTTCTGACGATTTTCATTTCGTTACGCCAAGCTTGTTTCATATTCGTTCCCTCCGTGATCCTGTTTCTGACACCGGTCGTATCTGTTAAGGCCTTTGGTCAACTTCAATCAAGCACCTCAACTAACAGGCTGCGGACTTGGAATAGGTTCATATGGGGGAAAAAATCCGGCTCCCGACGTTGAGAAGTAAAAGGTGCTTGTCGGAACAGAAGGCTGATGAGCTTAACTATGGCTGCTACTTTGAGTTAAGAGCAAATAAGTTCAGTAAATTAGGTCACAAGTTCATTTCTGTTCACTGGAACCATATTAGTTGTGTCAATAAATGAACTTTAATTAGACACGCTGGTCGTTCTGCATACTTGTCCATTTTTGTAATGTAACTCGGAAGGGCAAAGCTTGGCTGAATCAACAGCTGGTAACATCTGGATAAAACACTGCAGCTCTGTATGAAACTGGCAACAAAGCTACTCAAAAGATATGGACCTGGCCAATGAGTAAAGAATAAAATGGGCATATCGAGTTGTCAAACAACTTAAAATCAGTGTTTGTTGCACATTTTTATCTTTTGGTCATTTTTAATTGTTTGCTGTAGTTGGGTAGCACTGAATCTCTATTCACTGGATAAGCCATGCAGTTAGTTGACTGTGGTTTTCCCATATGTGTTGTTCCATGGTTAGGTTTATGTTGTTGCTGATTGACTTGTTAAGATATTTTCACATGCTTCTTGCAAACTATGTATAGGTCGTACGTATAGGTAGAAAATTCCTGACTGGCTGCACAATTTAAAAAAAACAAAAAAAAAACATGAAGTATCTTAGTATGCATAATATTTTTATGAAGGTTACCTTAATGCTAGAATTTAATGTGCATTACATAAGTAATAAGTGACTCATAACTTCTTTTCCACCCTGGTAGGAACGTCACATTTTTACAAATGAATCATTAATGTCTAAAAACACATGTATCTGTTCTGTGGTGGGACATATGGTGAACATTAAGCGGTAATGCCACATTAATTACTCATGTTTGGACTGTATAGTGCATTGCCACATGTGGCTGATGTGAAGAGCATGGATATCACATTACACACTCTTGCTATAAATGAAGCAGCTCAATGCAAATCTGTTGCCAAATGATCTTAAACAACTGCCTGGCTTTCATTGTTCATATTCTCTATAGGTTTATACTGTTAAGACAACTGCTATTTCTTTTAGGTCCATATAACTCATTCCAAGTTCCAGGCCTGAGGGTTTAATTAGTGAGAGGGTTTGTGAGTGGTCGGAGGCTTTGGAATGATTGTTCGATCAGTCTGTCATGTGAAGCATGAAGTGTGATTGTGCTTGTTTTGAACAGTGTTTCAGTCACTGATAAGCTCTCGAAGTGGAGTGAAGTAAAACTCCAAATGTCAAGCCTCGGGTTACTAATACCTCAGGGTACCTTTCAAACTTGCAGTGAAATTCCAGGGCTGTGGAAACATCACACACAAAATAACACTGTTTTCTTAGGTGCGTCTTTGTTTTCGAATATTCAGCCCACACGGTCACATGTATATAACAGCATCTTTTTCATTAAAATAACCAAAGGAAAACACACAAAAATTCTGAAACATAATACTTTATGTCCTTAATGATTTATTAAATATGGGTTTTTGTTAATGTTTTTTTTAAATAGTTCCAACAGTACTTTGTGTATCTGAGGGCAGTTTCTGAAATGAACAACAGTTATGATACATGTGAATAGTAGTAGACCCACTCAATTGTCATATTGGCAATGATCCCAGGCACATAGTTTAAGCTACATTAAACTAAATGTAACGAACAGAATCAACTACACCTCTGTGAATGAATGAATCGACCTTTGTAAAATATTACTTATGTACTAAATGTTTAATTCATGGTCTTGTTTTTGGCATTGTTATAAATTGTTGCATTTTAACAGAACGGTTTTATTTAGTTGTGCTTTTAGCAGTCTAGCCATTGGTGGAGCTAACAACAATAATAATCAGATTTGTCAGTTCCAAGGTCTGTCATAACCACCATTAGTCAAATCCATTCAGAAACCCTGCTACATGTACTCACTCTCTGGATATGGTAATGACTAGGATTGTTTCACAAAATTTAGA
This sequence comes from Olivaichthys viedmensis, assembly GCA_028565825.1. Classification (NCBI taxonomy): domain Eukaryota; kingdom Metazoa; phylum Chordata; class Actinopteri; order Siluriformes; family Diplomystidae; genus Olivaichthys; species Olivaichthys viedmensis. The sequence goes on along the minus strand of JAOUQW010000023.1, from coordinate 14,492,243 downwards.
CTCTAATGTTGACTACAGTTTATTCTGCATTTTCTTATAAAATATTACTTCAACTAAGTAATACACTTTAGCAGCAGTTTTACAATAGCCTGTGCTACAGGGTTACGTGTTGTCTAAAATAAAACAGTTGGTCATACATTGCTATTTGTATGTCACGCCAAAAATAAGCACAGTTAAAAATAAAAAAAAAGCATGGCATGAAAATAAGGCCAGTTTCAACAGTTAAATATTAAGAAACATCCAGACTCTCTCGAAACGCTTCAATATACTGCTCATTTGCTATTAAAAACACACACACACAAAAAAAAAAACCCAAAGACATGTGATGGTGATGATGTTAATGAGCATGACAGTCATCACAGTAGTATGAAAGGGAGAATCCACCCTGTCCTACAGGCCTTCTTCATTTCTGATGACAAAGCATTGTACCTGATGGCAAAGTGCAGCTTACACATTCAATGGGTAGGTGAAGATAACCAAACGAGCAAACAGTGATGTGTCAGATTCAGGCTATTTCGACATCCTGCAGATCTGTGCTATATCTTTCACAACGGAATCAACTATTCAGCAATGCATGTGTAGCATTATGGGGAAAATATATATTTTTTTAAAGAAAAAAAGAACACCCTGAATATCCATGTGACCTTAAAATAAGCCCTGGCCTAACCACCTAAAATGACACAGACTCATTTGCAAGGAAAATGTAATATTGTAAAACCATGTGTTTGCACTCAAGGAAGTAAGGTCTTTAAAAGAGATGGTAAAAATAGTGCGAGTGCTCAATATGAAGCACACGTATATATTTAACGACCATTTCCGTTTAGCGTGCAAGGTTGAAAAGTAAGTAAGTGCTTATTCAGTGATGCTTTAACAACCTCTTAAGCTCAGCATGTTCTCCCGTATTGATTTTCTCAGAGTACAGACTGTACATGTCTTTAAACATCCAAAACACCCAATTTTACTCTGTGCGTGTACAGGCCTTGAAATATTCCGAATGAAACTAAAAAAACTACACTGCAAAGAAAATAATACCCATCATTTCCATTCTATACATGAAAAAAAAAAAAGATAATTACACATGTACAGAATTCTTCTTGTAATTACATATCTACAAATCCATGTAAGTATCAGCAGTCCTCGGTGTATCGAATTGATGGCCATTAAATGGAGACATATTCCTTAAAGGTCACAGTCAGACAGTTTGTGGTGACATCCGTAATGATGATGTTACCTGAAAACGGCTTAAAATAGTTGATTGGTTCCTCCGACTTCTCCAAAGTCTCAGGAGTGTCCTCCGCTGTAACATGGGGCTCTGTGGGAGCTTCTGCGTGTAGCCTAGTCCTTCCACAGCTCAAGTCAATTGGTTCATCAGGAATGGTGTCGATAAAGTTGTAGTTGCAGCCCCCATTGGTGTTCAGGCCAGGACAGTGCAGGTCTATAGGTTCCCTCTGAGGGGAAAAGACAACTGGATTTGGAGCACTAATACTCCTGGAGCTGAGGAACCTCTTACAATCACCACTGGCCTCGTTAGGCTCTGACAGGTTCCGTTTACGATGGTTGGGCTGGTGATTGGTCGAGTCCCTCTCTGATATGGGTGAAGAGCTGGGTTTGGCGGTCAGTTGCAGAGGGTGTTCGTGTGATAATTTGATCCTATTCACCTCTTGTTCTGTTCTGTGACCAGCCTCAGTGTTAGGTTTTGGTCTTGAAAGCTCAAACCTTTTGTGGGGCACTTTGTGAATAAATTCACTGGCAGCACATGCACTGTTTCCTGAATGGTTAGGAGAACCATTCTCCTGCCCTGATGTCACGTTTACAAAATTGCCATTTATAGGCTCCTCAGTTTGTTTTGGTTTCTCCATTCCGGAAGAATCCCCATTTTTCACTTTGGATGGCTGGACCCCTTTGTCCATGTACTTGCTCATGACAATAACAATTCGGCCATTTTTGTTTTTATTCCTGATGATCTTCATCTTACTGCTGATGCCACCGGAAAGTGAGGCCTCCTTTGAGCTTGTCGTTAGTGTTTGATCTTCTTTGTTAGTAGTAGCAGGTAGTTGCTTATGCTCCATTGCCAGATCTTTCACTTTATTCAAACTGCCAGTGTCCTTGTCACGAACCCATTTCTGTTGCAAGGCTGGAGGGAGGTTCCATCCTTTAATAGAAGGGTCATGTCCTTTGACCTCTTTAGGCTTTGTGGTTTGCTGGTCATACATCTTGGGGTCTGGCTGATAATGGTGGTGCTTCTTGCTGTTGAGCTGGTAGAAGTGTTTCTTCTTGCCGTTGGTGTGTGCTTCTGCTGGGATCTCCTTGCTGTTGGGCTGGTACTGGTGATGTTTTTTGCTATTGAGCTGGTAATGCTGAGGCTGCAACCGGTGCATCTGAAGTGAATCCACTTTGAGATGGTTCTCCTCGTCCATTGATGTCTCCTGAAGATCAGCAAGGATGCTGGACCTCCGTGCAAATGCAGGTAGCTGGAATAAAGAGAAGAACCAGTAAGTGAAAACTGAAGTGCTATTTCTCTGTTTCTAAATTTACCACACATCTGGCTTTGACACAAAGATAGGCTGAACGAGACAGATTTACATTTTTAGTGTAATCTGCACAACCGTAGTTATACATTATGCATCTATGGACATGATCATTTGTCTTCCAGCAGCTCTGGACATTAGGGGAGATCCAGACAGAGAAAGGGGTTCCACATATAGAATTACCAATTCATAATAATATGCTACAATGGTTCACAGATAGCGATAAAAAATATAACCTGGAAATCAAGGATGTGCACTGGACAACATTATCTTAATGTCTTGAAGTGAAACGGGACCAAAATGACTACAGTTCATATCTCAAAACACATTTAATATAGGTGGGTTAATGTTTACCTGGATCAGAAGGTGTTTGGGTTTAGGCCCCCTTTTGCGATATCCCATCTGCTGCTCCTGTCTCTCTCTAAAACCAAACACAGTACTTTTTTGAAACAGTGTACGACAACTACTTCCTTTAGAAGACCAAGCAGTAGAATTTGCTTGAAGATTATAAACTGTAACTGGCAAACTTTCAACCTTGGCAATTGTAACCTTGCTGTCTATTGCTGATATTTTTAGAAACAACACTGACTGTTTTAGATAAGCACTGCATTGTATACCAATTAGAATACCAGATATAAATGAGCCAAACTCAAGGCCTAATATTTATATTCTCTTCTATGTGCAAAATACCGAATAACACATTCAGCTACCTGTCTATGTCCACTGCATGAAATTTTGACAAAGCTATATCTTGTATTTAAATCATCCAGTGCTAAAATCCCAATATACATAAAACATTCTCTCTTATAATCCCCATGTTCACTCAGCTATCATATATCATACAAATAAAAACAGACTATGGCCATGGGGAACTGGTGATTGGACAAAATAGGTCATTGCACTCTGAAGATTCAAGACTGTTTGAAGACCTTTGTCCCTTGATGACTCCCTCACTTGAGAAATATATGTTTTCCACAGAGTGGGTTAGTATCGGTCCACAAAGATTACGGGTATAGCGATATCTCAAGGTGTCCAGTAGCAATTGCACCACTGGCCACACTCTAAGGAAGGTTATTCTACTGGCCACATGTGTGTATACAAAACACTGTTAACAGAACACTTGCTATAAAAGTCTGGAATTTGTCCATTTCACACCACCTATCTCAGTAAACAGAAAATGAAGAGAATAACGGTGGTGGAAGGTTTGCTGGCTGACAGGTTCCCTTGTGCAATACTTCTGATACAATATTTCTGAACATTCTTTGTAATATTATTCTTAAAGTTCCTTTTTATTTGGTCTGTCATAGCTTGAAACTGTAAGCACGACAGAGTTGCTTCCCTCTTGGATGCAATATTGCCCTTCCCTACTGCATTCAGACAATAAATAAAATGTCTTCACTCTTCTTGTTGCGTCGAAAAAAGTGTTATTCTTCATTGTTTGTCTGTTTTGCACAACGTGGAATACCATTAGCGAAGGACTGTTTGGTATATAAACAATGTGAAAACGCTACACGGCGCAGCAAGAGAGGCTTTGTAGTCGTTAGGCCTTGCTGAAGGGGCTGCAATCAATCTTCCACTCGAGGGCCTGAGACAGGCGGCAGCCTGGGATCGCCCCGCCCCCCACGACCATATAAGGGCATAGGCTCAAGTTCACTTAACCCGGCTTTCACTCTCACCTGTTTTGGAAGGCGACGAGAAGGCGCGGGTCGAGGATGTTCTCCTCCGGTTCCCACGTGTTGTATCTGCAAAGATCGACATGAAAACAAACAAGCTAAAATGACGCAGAGAAAGAAAGAGTCACAAAACATCCAGAATGAGTTTTTAAACCCAGTCCTATTAAGAATCAAATACGAATAGTAAAAAAAAATAGGCTGGTTAAAGTAATTACACTTTTGAAACAGGCGACACTCGGCCTGAAGGACTAAAAGGGTATGTAAAAAAAAAAAACAAAAAAAAAACTTGGTCCCGATTATTTGTTAGTACACGCTGTGCAAAACAATGCTGCGCCTCTTGATTATATAATCAAGTATTAATTCGTGCATTCAACGCAAAAAGCAAGGCAAACGCGGTGGCCATTTTAACGTGCCTTGTAAGCTTACTTTCAAGTGGATGCGCAAAGCTCTGCAGAAATCCTTCAAATCGGATAACATGATAGAAGGTTGCCCCCCTCTTTAAAATCGCATAAATTAGTGATGGAATCCGTAGCACCGTTTGAAACGCGCACGCGCGCACACACACACACACACACACTAGCCTCTCTCCAGCAGCTCTCGAGCGCGCCACACACAAACACGCGCGCGCGCACACACACACACACACACACACACTGTACGCTAGATTTTCAACATTAAAAAACAAAAAAAAAACCCCGACTCGAGCCAGGCAGCGAGAGCAGATGCACAACATGAGCACTTACTTCGGCGACCATCCTCTCCACTTCACCAGATACTCCGTCCTGCCCTGCAAAAGACTCGTAATTAGTTTCGGGTTAAAAAGAAAATGAGCACAACGGCACCATCGCGATCTTCTGCACTGTTCGCGACAAATTCTGGTTGCTTTTATTTTCATTTCACATATACCTTCCGTGTGCGCTTCTTCTCGATGCCTTCCACCGCGAAGACGTGCTCTCCGACGGCAGGTAGATCCATTTCTCGCTCCGAGCCGTGCGAAGCGAGAGACCGACTCTCTTTTTTTCGTTTTTTTTTTTCTCCCTCCGCGTTGAACCGTTGATGCTTTGGCAGTGGCTTAAATCTTTAAAAAAAAAAAAAAAAAAAAAAAATTGCCGAGTTTTGCAGCCACCGTGGCTCAGATGAATTGTTTCGCTAACCCTCCCTCTCCCTCGCGCTCTCCCTCTCCCCTGACCCTTGCTCGTATTTCGGTGCTCGTTAGCAGTAAGCGGGTGAAATGCGCTCACTGCTGTTGCTACAGAAAATAGTTCGCGCAATAGCCAGCCAGGCAGGCGCGTGACGTCGGCGCAGGGAGGAGGAGGAGGAGGAGGAGGAGGAGGAGGAAGGCTCAACTGAAACCCCACGAGTGCAGAGCCGAGCTGCTGCGCACAACTGCATGGCTAAATATCTTTCTGCTGCTGCTACAGTATGATTAAAACATGCAACACACTTTAATTGCTTATAAATGCAAGCCCGTAATTAACAGAGTGGTCCTCTGCATAGGCCTGATCTCGTTCCCCCTTCAAGGCTTTTTATTCCCCCACCTCATTTGAATCCAGATACAGCCGAATAAGACATCCACAGGCAAATGAACTTAACTGTTAGCAATCATCGCAGAACTAAGAGAGAACCCTAGCTGATGTCTGACAGTAGCTTAACACAAGAGTGACGAAAACCTTTTACATGCACATTTTTGCAGACTTTTTTGGGGGGGGCTACCTGAATGGTCTGTCGTTAAAAAAAATAAAAAAATAAAATAAAAAAAAGGATGTCAGAAATGATCCGTTCCCATCTAATGTAGAAAATATGCACATGCAAGGTAGGGTGAATTTAAGCTGTCACTATTTTCAGACTCTCTGCTATAGGGCTTATAAGACTGCCATCGCTGTCAGATGCTTGGGTTCAATAAGCACCATTTGAATTGATCCACTCCACTTTTTGTATAGCCTGCACGTTGTCTGTTCTGGAAATGAGTTTTTCCTTTTCCCCCATAAATGAGTTCTAAATGCATCTTTCTTGCTTGCCTAAAGTCCTTCATTAATACAGCCTGCACTAGAAATGTAGGTCAGTGCATGTATTCTTGTGATATATTGATTCAGTTACCGCCGGAGTCTCTCAAGCCCGATTTGAACGCAATCGGACGACACAAGGCGACCGATTTAAGGCTCGACTATCACTTGGACCACCAGAGCACAGACATGTGCATTGCATATGCATATTTCATACGTTGACATGCCTCGGAGACAGAAATCTCCGGGAAGTGTCCGCAAAAACGAGCGTCCAGGCTTTAATAAACGAGCACCGAAACACTTACGATGCAGTGCATCACAGACTACGATGTGCGCCGTTCATTATTATAAATCAAAAACATTTCAGAAGCGACTAAATTTCTGTTGCGACGGCGGCCAACAAATAAAATTTAGCATGTGAAGGGTTAAAGTGGAGCGCGAGGCGGCAACAGTCAGCCTATGGCGAAGCAGCAACGCCATAGCGCTACCCGACCATATATGGTCATGAACAAGAACTGGCAAAAAAAATATCGCGATTAGTTGTGATTAAAATCGCAAGTTTCTCATGCAAAAGCATACAATATAGTCAATTAAGCATGATACGATCAAACCCTGGGGTGAAAAAGGGCTTGGAGCGAGAGAAAATGGATCGCCGTCTCATTTTTATTTCATTTTTTTTGCTCCCTCACATTGGGATGAGAAGTGAATACGCCCTGCTGCCATTGAGGCAAAACGAGAAAAAGCGGCACGAAACCAAGTGTACACGACACCAAGTGTACACTTCTAATGTTGTACATTTCGTCTTTAACCGTATCGTTTGTGGAGAATCGTGTTGTCCGCAAATAGGAAACAAAAAATGCTTCCAGCAAGCCCCTGTACTCAACTAGACATTATCTACGCTTGAAGAGTACCAGGAACACGCACACAACACGCACACACAGCCTGTAACTTAATGGAAAATAACCGACAGCCAAACAAAACCTTCTCTTTGTTTTGACCTTGATGTCTTGGCTCAAGGTTTAAGGCGTTGTAGGCGATATAATGTTCTCAGAGCCTGACATTTCATGGACTCTTCCTGCGTGATCTTTGCCATTTTACACTCAATGGTAGAAACAGCTTCCAAAAATGAGTAGACTACTCACAACATGCCAATCTTTTTTTTCTTTCTTCTTCCCCCTGCTTATTTCT
>JAOUQW010000023.1:14450082-14460660 GCA_028565825.1 Olivaichthys viedmensis | reverse complement strand
TTAACATGCATGACCCAATACATAGTTTTACAGCCATAAACTTAGTATTGACTATAAAGGCACATTATTCACATGAAAAAAAAGTTTATGGATTATTTCTCCTAATATGATTTTAATTGAACAATGCAATGTAATATGTAATAATACAATACGCAGGGGTCTAATAAATCAAACACAAAATGTTTTAATAATAAAAAGTAAAATCACTTTATATGATAGAATGATGGAAATTTTTTTTAGCTGAAAGACTAGTACCATCGTAAAAAAGCACTAAAAGCAGATTTGGTGACTTTTGATGGATAAATAATCTTGGGGGATATTTAGGACCCAACACCCAATACTTGGTTTATGGTTTATGAAGAACCAAACTGGCGGTTTATTCTGCAGGTACAGAACCACACATTCTTATGTGCATAATTCATCATTTTATTTGCAAAATAATAATGATATCTACAGGATATGGTTCAAATAAGGTATAAATGTGTGAACAATCGTTTGTGTTTGTGTCATAGGCCTTTGTTGAGAGAACATTGTCAAAATGCACACAGACCTGCAGTGTAATACAGTACTAACAATTACGCTGCTGTGCATCATTCAGAGTGGTCGATGTAAACATGAAAGATTAAACTTTGGGCTATGATTGTGGAAGATGGCCGTTCTGGTGTGGCCTCAGTGATTCCTACATGTGAACCAGAACAAACCTGCCATAGAATACCAAATCATACAACACAGTGATCATACAACACATGTGAACAGCTGACATTACAAAATAAGCAAAAGAAAATGTAAAATATCCAATAAATTACACAATAGACATTTTGTGAAGGATGCCACACTAGTCAACAATGAAGTCTTAATCTGTGCAGGAGGTTTTGCTAAATTCTACAGTTATTTTGATAGATCTTAGAAAAATAAATATATCATTCCATATCATACAGTTTTTCCCCCATTCTGAGAGATCTGCACTGGCTTATGTATGGCTCCTATGCACATTACACCCACATTACATTCACATTTATAGACTGCATCAGGCACAAATTAAAGCTGATATATGGGGCAAATTGGATTGGTAATAAGAACTTGGTTTTGGTTTAGTCGAAAAAAATGGCCTGGGAGTACAGACCACATCATAAACAGTTGTGTAACAATTTACAACATTCCAGATCAATTTTACCAAACTTGAAATTTGAAGGCATGCCTTGTATAACACTATGCCTCAATACTTCCTTACTCAGGTTTCTTGGTTGGTTTGAAAGGAGAACAATCAAAATAAAGTATACTTGAATGGCTAAGAGGCTTAACGTTTAAGTGTCTCTGAAACCACAACTATTGTGTTTCAAATCAACAAAATGGTGGACTGAAAAAAAAAGTTGGGGGTTTAAGACCGCATCCATTCAACATCTAATGGGAAATGCAAACCATCATTTTCAAAATGCAAGACATGTTTCTGAAATTAATAGTACATTTAGTATATGAAATTCATCAATCCAATGTATTGGTATCACACTACATACATGTATATCACAACATAAAAAATTATAACGCTTTGTAGTTATTTTACACAAATCCTGAAATGACAGTGAAGTGGTTCTCCTGCACGTCCTGAGAAGGAAAGCTACATTTAAATGAGAACAAGGAGTATTTCAAAGCTGTGCCTGAACATAAACAATTCCCTTTAAACTCAAACCGATTACTAAAAAATGTCAGCAAGAGATTGAGGACTGTGTGTAAGGACAGCAAGTGTATAATGCTTTCATGTAAGAATAGCAATCAGGCACTCAAACAACTCATTATCCTTGTTGAGTCTAAACACAGGCATTCACAATTTCCATAAATGTTTTTCACACAAAGAGAGGTCGCGGGTTGGTGTTTTTGCCATTGGAGCAGACTGTAGACTATGGCTTGGGACTAATGTTCCTTCTCACACACCCTCTCACACAAGTTATAAGAATGCAGAAATCGTATCTGAGACAATTTATGTGGAAGGACAGAAATGCATTGGGCCAGAGATTCAGTGCTGTGTTGCGCAAGCGGCTAGGACTGGACGCGAAATTATAGGCTGCCAAGCCTGATGAAACTGTAGCCTTTTCAACATAAAAAAAATCTGCATAAAAGATTCGGTTATGGCAAAATCACTTGCACAAACATGTCATATTTGCATACAGCTTTAACTACAGTCTTTCTGCCTCGTTGTTAAGGAGCCAGTTGGCCAACCTGGTATTACCAATCCAAAACATTAAGAAAACCTAATGATGGAATGGAGCAATTGCGCATCAGGCAGTGAGAGGAGGCGTGTTAATGAGGAAGGCTGGGCCTGCGCTGGCACTGAGTGACTACAGGCTCCGAGTGTGACAGTGCAGGATCCATTAGCGTCTCAGCGGCGAGGCCCATCCGGCCTCGCTGACACACACACCACCGAGATGGGCAAAGAGACCCAGGCTTATTAGCACCTCTGCCTGCTCCAGGTGGGGCCGTCTGGCCCCTGTAATTGATAATTAGGGCCAATAGCACAGCGGGCAATGCAATCGCAGCGGCAGGGGGTGCGCACAGGCCCCATGCTGCCACTCAGAGAGGGAGGATGAAGACTACACAGACAGACAGACACAGAGAGAGAAAGATGAAGAGAGAGAGAGCCATGAAGGAGGTTTACACACAGATGGCTATGGAGTATCTTCTGTGACTAAGGCATGGTGTACAAATGTGAGGTTTAAAAGGAAATAAAGAAATCAGCTATTTGCAATCGCACTGCATGCACACACCGAGCAGTGTTTTCACATTGCATTCGTTTTTGTGATATGAATCTTCTTGAGGTTTTAAGTACTATCTGAGCTACAAATCTTGCAGTTAAACCACATACTTCATTAACAACAGGGAGCTCAGACGATCCGGTCTCCATTTTGTGGTGCACAAAAAACAACTACTACAACGATACATTATATAACCATCTACTCTCCATTTCTCCATGCAATTCTTATACAACTGTGCAGCTGAACAATAAAACAACCATCCTCATTATCTTTATTTTAGCAGATAAAAGGAGCAATATGTGCAAGAGTACAGGCTAGGGTGGATTTAAAGTGGCTTGTTAGTCTTTTATTATCAGTGCATTCTTTTGATCGTGCATTAATGTGATTTGCTTGTCTAGGATGCCACTGACTCAAATTGATCAGCCGCATAATGCGTGTACACCAAGGACTCTCTCTCTCTGTCTCTTTGTAGCTAGGAGAGGACCCAAAGGCAGCTGCAGTCTGGTACAAAAAGAAAAACAGGCAAGGTTTGGTGGGTAGATCAGGTCGCCACATATCTAGATGACAATTCACTAGGCAACAGATGTGCATGTCTTGACGGTTTAAAGTGAACTTCAAGAAAGTCAAGTCATGTGGGCAGGTGTGTGTGTGTGTGCGCACTTTAAAGAAACCACCATTTAAAGAAATGACGACTCCAGGCCTTAACAATGCATGTAATGCATACGTCCACACCTCTCTTCTTTCCAACTAGGCCACACACTTTGGTTGACCTCAAATTAAGTGTACTTGACAAAAGCACGTGACAGCCCAGCTAGCAAACTCGTAAATCTGGCTTTACCTGACTGTACTTGCCAAACATCTATGTTAGCGGTATGAAACGAAACATCGGGTTATCACTGGGTCGGAACATGTGTAACTTCACAAATTTGTCTGTTAAATGATAAGCATAAGATATTCAACGCAAGCAATGAGGCTTCAAAACAGCATGGTGAAGTAGTTTGCCATCACGCAGCCAAAAATAGACACACACACACACACACACACACACGCATAAACATATATAAGCCCTCATCGTCGTCTTCCAATTACTTGTGAACCAGGTCAACATCCCTTTAGCCTTCCTGGATATTTGAGAAAGCCGGCCAAATGCCTAATGGTTAAAAAGGGTCCGTAATGCACTGCATTTACTGAGGCTGCTTGTGGAGAGGCCGAGCTTGGCTCCCGCGGAATAATGTTGCCTTTTAACAGCAATTTGCGGCTTGCTGCTCTTGGAGCTGCTCTCAAACGGGCTCTAGGGAACCTTTAAATTGCGGGCCATCTTCAGCCCACTAACTCAGCCATCGAAGACTAACAACCCGAACGTCATCCATCCAGCGGCTTAACGTCCCCAGATTAAGTAATTATAGACAAAGTCCCACTTGGATTTGAACTGGAGCCCCTTTTCTTCCCTGCGGTGTTGAGAAGCATTATGAAGAGGATTAAGACCTTCTGCCACAGTCATGGTTTTAACACATAAGGTGACAGCACCGTTGTCCAAGCGCAAGTGCTCAGAACTGACAGCACAACAGTTGAACTGACATTTCCTAACCACCCTCCCTTTTACTGCCATCTTGTGTAATAGTGATCACAGGTTTGATTAGTAATAGCGAAAGGCAAAAGCATGCAAAACATCGCTCAGCAAAGAAAGTATCATGTGTTGAAGTGATTACTTATGTCCAATATCCTATCAAATACCTAAAAAATCTCATATATGTATTGCTTTGTAACAACAAACACTCAACTTGTATTGTATCCCATTGTATGTAATCTATTGTCTCTGTATACCAATATACGGTGAGATATGGAACGAATAAACACTTATTAAACTTCTGATAATGATTGGCTGAAAGAATGCATCATTAATCCAGCTCCTCTGTATTTTAGCAATAGTTTGATGGGATAAATTGCTCCTATTACTGCAGCAAGAGCACTGATGGCAGAAACTGAACAATAAAACTCAAATGACTAAGTTACTGTCTCTCACTCACACATGCATACAGACAAAAAAAAAAATAATAATAATAATTTTTTTTTTTTGAGAGTATCAATATATTTGATTTGTCAAAAACGAAGGATAAATTATCGTAATCCATGTTTTACATGAAGAGTTTCTTGTAATCCAATCCTTCTGTGCCTTTACACGAGTTGCCAGTTCCCTTCAGAATCCTGCCATGTAGTAGATGGTCATTTAACACAGCGCTGATCGTCCAGTTCCCTCCACTCCATTCGGACAAAAAGAGAAAAGCCTTCCCTCAAATTCTGATACGAAGTCATCAAAGTTAAATATGTGTTTGGATTAGGCAGTGATTCTTATCATATTAGATTGCAAATATCTCCTAGATGACTAATAATTACGCTGAGGTCTGCAGTTCCCAGCATTCACTCATGTACCTGATGAATGGCACCTCTGGAGCTAGGCCTCATGGGTAGGTTAGTTCTCAAACCGAGTCTGAGTCAGGACTGCTTGCGGAAGTTAAAGATGTCCCGTTTTTTACAGTCTCGCTTGCCCTCGTTAGACTGGCTAGGCGATGCTGGGGGTTGCGGAGTGGCCATGCCTCCATAGGGGCAGCTCTGAGAGTCCGGATGCTCTCCGGAACATTCTACGGCGGGGATATAACGGCTGTCCCACATGCCGGGTCCACACAGCTTACAAAGGTCGTGCAGACTGCAAGGGATCCTGGGAAGTAGCCGGAATTGATAGAGAAGGCTTCGTGCCTGGAAACCGGACGAGAGGAGAGATAACTGTATTTATAGAGCAGTAGGAAGAAGTGAACTAACAGTCAGGGTTCTGATGGACAGTGTCATGAGCTGATTAGATCACAGCAATTAGAGGTGGCAAAGTTCTTAACAGGTCACCAGATGTAAACAAAGAGCTTCATTTCGATTACTATGTATAGATCTAGATTTACACAAGGAGGTGTGTGATTACTTGGATTATTCACTGCTGAAGGTTTGCATTGTAAAATATACAAGATCAATAACTTGAAGGAAAATTTTTCCACCCATGTCACATTCTCTTTAAAAGGTGCCACACTACAAATGTGTTCACAGTACCTTTCTCAGCACCAGTTCTCCGTTCATGTGCATGGAGAGGTTGCTAAAGTGCAGCAGCATCTGATCTGTTGCCAGCTGTTGCTCCGTGACATCGTCACCATACAGAACAATGATGGCCACGCACAGAAATAGGTGGAAGTAGTCCGTCTGTCACAAATACACACACACACACAAAACCAGAATCAATCATTTAACAATTATTAAAGAGCATTAAACAAACAAATGCAGAGATCCAATCACTAACCAGGAGAAGCTGCTATGTAAATGAGCGAATAGAGCAGACAAAATGCTCAGCTCTCCAGTGTCACCTGATTATTACTATGTCAATATATGCTAATGCTATTCTGCGTTAGACTAACAATTAGCATCTAATCTTCATTAGCGGTTCAGCTGAGGTGGCTGCTAAACTAAGAATGATGCTCTCTAACACCCATATGCTTATTTACTGGCTCATCTTATTCTGTCCTGAGTATTTACAACTGAAAGTTTTACACCTGTAGATTTGTAGCTCCAATACACACATCTGACACAAAACCGATCCAGCTGAGATCACAAGTTTACATCCACCATGGTGTTTAAATGGAAAAAAAAAAAGAATAGAATTCCAAGAAGTAAAAAAAATCAAGGTGGGTACATCCAGCAACAAGACAACAATCCAAAACATAATCAATATCAAAAGAAAAATTGCTTAAAACAAAAAAGAACCAAAAGCATGACGCTCTCATGCTCCAGACAGTAGACTGAAGAAGACAGTATATGACATTTAGCACAGTTATAACACATATGTCAAGAAGAATAAGGGGGATAGTGAAGGAATAAAACCAAACACACTAAATGTCTTGCTGGTATAAAATACATTTCTTTGTCTAAGGGTAAGCAAATTTTTGCACTCAACTGTATTTCCAAAATCCCAAAACCAATTTAAAGATAAAAAATTGTTTTGCATGTACATTCCTATATATTCATGAGCAAAACTGAAAAGTGAAAATAAGTACCTTATCAATTAACACTAGTTGCAAAACAACTAGTGTGTTGTTATTTGACATCTCACCCAATGTGCAAAGGAAAGTGCTTCACACCCATATGGTCAAGCCCAAATAAAATATTTATTAAAAGATGCCTTAAAATCATTTTAAAAATGCACTACATGGCCAAAAGTACTGAAATGAATTACTCATTAGTGACACAATATGAAACATTATGACACTGCAGGCCATGGATGCTTAGTATGCTCCACTTGGAGTAAAAAGGGATGATTTTGCTTTGCTTCATGATCATTTACAGTTAGATTTTTCCCATTTCATGGACGCTTTTAACCAACGTAAACTACAAGTGAAGCAGAATACAATCTAAGCATATAGATGAGGGTTAAGGTTTTGCTAAAGGGCCCATCAGCAGCTTTTTGTGAGTTTAAATCTGAAGACTGCCCGGTCACTAGCATTTCTACTAGAGGCGTGGTTTTGGGAGTTGTACCTGGTAGTGAGCCCAACAGGCCTCCCACATGCGCAGCGCCTCGGTGTCGGGGAACTCACGCTTGAAGCAGAGCAGAACCCAGCGATGACAGAACAGCAACTGCAGGCCGTCCTCGCCGAGTCGCATCAGGTGCTGGTGGAAACGTGGTAGCATCAAGCGCAAGAGTTCCCGCAGATACATCTGAACCAGTGAGAGAGAGAGAGAGAGAGAGAGAGAGAGAGAGAGAGAGAGAGAGAGAGAGAGAGAGAGACACACAGAGAGAGAGAGAGAGAGAGAGAGAGACAGAGAGAGAGAGAGAGAGACTGAGAGAGAGAGACTGAGAGAGAGAGAGAGAGAGAGAGAGTGTCTGTCTGTCTGTCTGCCTCCCCATACTGAACTTTTTCCTAAAAGTTTGTCCGCGCGCTCCGCCGGTCACACCGCGCGCTCCGCACCATGAAGACCCCGGCTGTCCTCGCGCTCTTGCCGCTGTTCTGCTTCTGCTCAGCTCAGCACAGAGGTGATGCGACTTTAAGCCATTATAATCGCTTTTGATCCACTTGGCGATGTTCTATGCGGCTTTTTTGTTATTGCTGTTTTTCTTTTCTTCTTTCTCGCGCGCGCTTCCTCCCTGCCGCCGCTTTGAGTTTGAGTAATGAACTATTATTTATGAGGCTCATTATTAATATTAACATTATGAAGTTTTGTAAGCGTGTTGTGGGCATCATGAGTACTTTTGTAGCACTGACCAGCTTCATTAATAATCACAGAAACAACGAGCGGCTTGGACCTTAACGCTTATCTTTGTAGCAATTGATTATTATTTGTTAATAGCATGATTACATATGTTTTGCATGATTACATATCAAATGTCTCTTCAAGTGTCAAGAGACCCCCACATAGGGATTAAGGCTGAAGTGTGCCTGAAGATACGAAGGTCAATAAAAATGGTTGAAGACACAAATGCAACACAAACTCTGCAAAGTTCTATCTGTGGAGATGTGAGGGTTCTGCAGCCGTATGTTTTCTTTTCTTTTGGGGCCTTGTGTGGGGTATTGGGGTATGTTCCTGTGGTACTCGACCATAATAATAACCCGTCTTTGTACGCCGGGCTAAATTACTGTCCAAATGTAAAGGCAACCTAGAAAGCAAATGAGTGAGGGCCCACACACACGGCTTTCATCTGGCCCACATGCGGCGGCCCGGAACACAGACACAAACCCACCATGACGAGGCCGTGATGCATGATACAGACCACAACTGACAGTAAGAGCACCTGAGAACCCAAACTGACCTGCTGACCTACAAAACACTTTTCTCTTGCCATAGCACGACTCTTTCTTTCTAAAATTTATTTTATCTCATGTGGAGATTCTTTAGCAGAAATAATGCTGTAATAGGTGTTGATGTGTTGTACAGGACGTCAGCTTTAAGAAAACAAGAGATTAACTTTAAACAAAACCAGTCCAACAAATATATATATGAAGTCAAGGCACTTAAAAAAAAGAGCAAAGTAAAAAAATGTCAATTTTAAGAAAGAGTCAATGTTGCATTTTTTTTTCTTTAAAAAAAAAGAGAAGCAGCTTTAAATAAAAACAGTCAATAAAAAAAATAGAACAGCTACTCTAAATAAAAACAGTTAACTAAAAAGAAGAAACAGATTTAAATAAAAATGCGTAAGCTTTTTTTTTTTAAAAGAGCAAATCTAAACAGTCAATTAAAAAAATTGGTCACTGACCATGTTTCTGAAATCAGACGTAGCTGGGATGGGTTATGACATCATAATCTTTTTTGTTTTTATTGTGTTAACTTTCTATAAACTCAACATGAACAAATTTAACAACAAATCTGACAACCAGGTTTTTTTTTTTTGTTTTTTTTTAAATGACCTCCATCTCACACTCCTCTCACAGCTTCCTTTGGTGAAAATGGTCATTGAACTTTGACCTTTATTTATGAACATCTAAATGTTCCATCCTAAATGCTAGAATTCATGAACCCAAAGAATTTGTTTTAGCAAGCCTTCTTGATGGACATTGTTTAATTTTCGAGTGCTCCAACTGTGTTATTCTCGGTGGCCAAGTGACCTGGTGTATTACCCACAATGCACTTCAAGGTTGAGTATGTAATGAAATAAAGTGTAACGCTAATGCTACGTTATGTGGAACATAGAGCTAGAGGTCATGTGTATTTAGCATCAGGATTTAGCTAAACGTGTTGAGCGCTAGTTCACACGCCAATCACAAGATAGCTGATTAGCGAGCGACTGAAGAAGTTAAGCGCAAACTTCTCATGTTCTTTTTGGCTCTCCTTTGTGACCCGGTGTCTATATACAACATTTTTTCTTTTCTTAGCGTTTGGGACACAGCCATGAGTCCTTTGGCAGCGGCAAGTTTATTTCTGACCAATCGGAAGCCTTCGCTACGGCTAATCAAAGGGCTCGTATTGTCGTCTTTCTAGTGCGCACTTCAGTAAGGCCACTAGGAATAGTACATTTATTAGTGAAAAGTTGTATAAAATAGTGCCCTTATGCATTGACCTCATCAAACGATCCATAACGTTTGTTTGTTTATATGGTATTACCCAGAATGCTTAGCTGCAGGACATCTGATTGGCGGTTGGTGTTTCTTGTCCTCTCAAAGGCACAAAGGTCTTTGTTATACTAACAGGTGTGTGTGTGTGTGTGTGTTAGCGGCATGTGAAGCAGGAGTGTGTGATGCTAAATTTGAGCAGCAGCAGTATAAAATTAGTGAAGGTCTAAAAGCAGTGACAGGATTCATAGATTGATTAGCGAGTCACTCGGGTCAGGGTGTGTTAGCAAACGGGCCAAGGTTACGCTACCGTTTTTAAACACGCCCTTGTCGACTTCCCCTCGGTTAAAGAATCCCTCCGAATTTTATCAGAGAGCGCGAATGTCTCTCTTTTCTAAATGGCACACTAATGCAGGAGACGTATAATAAACATCCAAGACAAAATGTATATTAAACATTTAGGGTGCCAAGACTTTTGCACAGTATTAGTGTTCGGTGACTCAACGCCGTTTGGTATATGGATCAGTTTTTGTCCGCCATCTTTGTTAATGATGTACAGAATGATCATTTAGATACGTTCCTATCGGTTCTGGTAGGGAAAAAGTGTTTAATGACTGACAGGAGAAACTCAGGCCGAGTCCACACTAACACTTATGCCCACACTTTGGCGTTTTCAGTCCGTTTCCCAAAACAATGAAATGCTAAAATGATAGAAAACGGCATGCTGGGAATGCGCACTGCGTGTCTGACACATCACC
>JAOUQW010000023.1:14397800-14425314 GCA_028565825.1 Olivaichthys viedmensis | reverse complement strand
AAACTTGAACTTGCTACTGTGGTAGTTATGCAGCGTTTGGTGGACAATGTTTGAAGTGACCAACAATGTTTTGGGGATTTGTCTTTAGGGCGTTGTTAAACGGCTGTACAAATGTTCTGTAAAGATGCAGTGATAGAGCATTGGAGACTATGTGTAGTGCAGTTCAGGTGTTCAATCAGCTGGAATCATGTTCCTTGCACTAACTTTTTTTCCCCCACTAATGTTCCCTTGCTTTGCTACACCCATTAAATGCTCAGCGTATGCCTCAGTATAATGCCTCTCTTCTGTTTTCATTACAGTAAGAACAAAGTTCCCAGTTTTCATCAAAATAATGCACTGTAACCCTCAGGTAATTATGGTTACTCACCATGTCTTGTAGTCTCCATTTTAAAATGGCCTGTGAGCAGCTAGCCTAGAAGGGACTACGAATGGCTCAGAGGATCAAACTAGAAAATTGTGTTCAAAAAAGAGTGCCAATAAAATGTATCACTTTAGCGCATTATTCATTTGGCAGGCGCTTTTATTCAAATACAGCTGAGCAGTTGAGGGTTAAGGCCTTTGCTCAAGGGCCCAACAGGGGCTCCTTGCCAGTTCAAAATTTTAACTCACAACCTTTCAGTCACTACCACAAAACCGCTGAGCTCCCATCATTCCTAAATTCTGTAAAAAAAAATTTTTTTATTAATTTCAAATTTGAAAACAGCTCTACCTGTCCTGCCATGAAGATAACGTATGAGTAATCTCCATGCTCAAAGGTGTCTAGGCTGTCCCCATCATCCCAAAACAGCTCTCCTTCGGCCCAGCCCTCTGAGGAAAGCGCCACGGTCAGGAGGAAGGGGTTACTGCGTGAGGCTGAGGTCGTCAACGCAGGCACCTGAATAAATATGTAGCAAATGATAAACACATGTGAAGGAAACACATGCTAACAGAGCTCACATTCTAATAGCATGCTTTATCATCAGCACATGTATATGAGGTACCTGCTGTGGAATTATATGGCCCCCTCTTACATGGACGTTGATGGTATCTAGTGGGGCAGGGAGGAGCAGGTACTGGCCCTTGCTGTTGTACGGTTGTCCCTACAGTATAACATGGGATCAGAGTAGGCCACTATGGACTAGAGATGTAATACATGTAATATATTTCTCTTCTTCTTCTTGTGTCGACATTCATTAGCACTATAGAGCAACCATTTATAAGAGGTTGACTTACATTGTGCAGACTGTACCACATTGCAGGGGGGAGGTAGGCTGCCAGCTCCACTGCTCCCTGTTCTAAGACAGGACTGATGAGCAGAGAACTCCCCCACAGGAACTGCCGATCTATGGTCTGGCAGTTTGGATCAGAGGGGAACCTGGGAACAATTTAGAAATAAAAACAGAAGGAAAATAGGAGAAATAAATGATGACCAAGACAAACTAACATGCTAGCAAATAAATGATATTGGTGAACTCAACAAACAACTGACTTCAATTTTACAGCATTTATGTATGTAGGAACTGAGTCTCGTACTCCAAAAAGAGGGGTCTTGCCACAGTGCTGCCCGAGATGTGTGCACAGTGGAATAGTGTGTAGAGAAAGGGCAGGAGGGAGTATCTGAGCATCATCACACTCCTCATGGCTGCTTGGGCCTGCTGTCCAAATACATAAGGCTCCTGGGGCTAGGATACACACACAAACATAAAACTATGTGTGTATACACCAACATAGTCTCGCGATTACGAATTTGTAATAATTTCCACATCACCTCTTGTAAAAAGTTATGATTGATTAAGGTTAGGGTTAGGAGCAGGTTTTGGTGATTTTAGCTACTACAAATGTTTCAGACTGTATACACACACACACACACACACACCAACATCACACAGGTCTGGGTTACAGTTTCCACATGTATAATACAACAGGTAACATATTGCGGTTGGAATCTGGTTACACAGTGATAACTCAAAACAAGGAGTAATAAGATCATTTTGTGTGTCAGGGAAATGACGCACAAAATGGAGTTGTGTTCTGTATCTCACAGCGTTAGGTCTGTCATTGTGGTTCCTCATGAATGGGTAGAAGGAGCCTAGCTGAGTCCAGCGCACACACAGTTCTTCATTAGTGTCCCCTTCAAATCCACACACATCTGCCCCTACTAGAGGAACTCCATACAACCCGAACAGCAGCACAGCTGCAACACATGCGCACACACACACACACACACACACACACACACACACACCACAAACAGCCACCCATCATGTAGTCAGTGAATCTTTCTGTAAGAGTCTACAAGCTGCAATGATTTTGAAGATTTAAGAGGCTAACATTAACATGTAAACACCCTTTGCCACAGGGGTTCTCAACTCCAGTCCTGGAGACCCACTGGCCTGTAGAGTTCAATAATTCTTAGGTGGTTGATCATTAGAGTTGTGTGGTAGCAAGAAAAGCATGAAACTGTACAGTAGTGCTGAGCGATATGACGATATAATATCAATACTGTGATAAATTATGTCATAGTGTACACTTTTCTGAGATATCACATGAATGTATTGTCAGTAATTTTATAAACACAGAACAACTCCATTGTTATAAAAAAAATGTTTTTTTGTCAACATTAAATAAAAATATCACTAAAGCTGTAGGTTTTTTTTTTTTTTCGTTCTGTCTCACCGGGGACAGAGTATCTCAGCTGCTCCCAGTCACTACGCACGTCGCCTGTCCAGTGACCTGAGAAACGGCCCAGTCCGGGGAAAGAGGAGCGAGACAGCACGAACGGCCGAGACCCTCTCACTTTCAACAAGGCACTGAGTAAGGCCATAAAGAAACAGGACAATCAATCAACAATCAACAATTTTGAGTGAAAACAATATGTGAAATGAATGTATAGTCAAACAAGACCAGGCTAACAAGAGTTATATAATTATAAAAATAGCAAATTCAAATTTATTAGGACAAATTAAGGTATGAAATGAGCTTCAGCTTGACAAGCGTAAAATAAATTTAAAAATCTATCCTTATTCAAAGCAAATAAATGTGACAATAGTAATCATTCATGTCAATGAGACGTGTCTGACATTCATGTCTGACCTGTAGGTGGCAATAGCCTCAGTGAGTCCATACAGGTTGTGCAGGTTGTAATGAGAAGACAACGCCAGCTGGCCGGTCATACACAGAGTGCCTGAGTTTAACTGATCTCCTATAACATCTGCAAAACCAGAGACACCTCCTTATATACAAGCCATACAGAGTAAATTTGGCATGTCTAAAAAACGCAATAGCATTAGTGCACTGACCTGGAACATAAGGTGGATTCTCTAGGTCGGTGTCTGGACATCCATGCACAGAGCCTTGAACAAAACTAGAAGGCTCGTTCATATCCTGTGAACAATTGAGATAGTTACAGCAAATCAACATCTAATGTCAGGAACACAGATTGCAACAACAGATGCAACAACATGGACCACAACAACACATTGCACTTTAGCCTCGTTAACCTTTAGGCCGGGGTTATACTTGCTGCGTGACTACCCGATTAGAAACTCTGTCCACTAGGGGGCAGGTCAGAGCCAAAACATCAGCAGCAGTGGAACACCTTCTTCGACCCCTTCCTGATTTTGCACAGTTGAAGAGGCTATGATGATGTGCATCTTGAGAAAACGCGAGAAACACCGGCAGCGGCGCCAACGTAGACGGTGCATCAGGCTATTAAACCAATCTTGTTACGAAAACGGAGAGTTTATTTCTCTCGTCCTACCGAGCGGCGCTGCTTCACTATACTGCCCCCCCGCTGTTTACGCAGGTATTACACCACACGCATGCTTTGCATATATTTTTTGGGATGTGCACAATCGATGTGCCGAAAGAACGCAGGATACGTATGGCGGCCATCTTGCGTATACGTATGCGTAGTTAACAGCATGTATAACCTCGGCCTTAGTCAGACCAGATACGTGACTAAATCCAGGGTTGAGTCAGGGAGAGAAACAGACACTGGATAATGAGATTACTAGGTTAGACTCACTATCCAGAGGCCATCTAGTGACACGGTGGCATGGAAGTTTCTGATGCACTCTTCCCACCAGTTCACCGTATCTGAATTAGTGAAGTCTGGGAATGCGGTTGGACCGGGCCACACCTGATACACACGCACGCACAAAGCACAGACATGTCACACTTCCTCATCAAACAAATACATTCTGGTGCAACACATCAAGGTTAAATAAGTGTTGTTTACAAACTGTCACAGGGGCAAATAGCAACACCGTCAAACTTCCCTCTCTTCACGATGTTTGAAGAAGCACCAACCTTGCCAATGAGTGTTTGTCCCGTGAGGTTTTTAATGAACACTCCCAGCTGCTGTCCATCATCAAAGGGTTTGTATGAACCTGGAGGACTCGTACTACTGATTCCAGGATCCTAAAACAGAACCACATGCTGGGGGAGGTCTCAGAACAAAAGAGGCGGTGGTCGCACATTGTGGCGTACGAACTGAAACCATTGCATCTTACTTGCTTAAAAGATGTCTTTTTGCATCAACACGTCTTTTTCTTTTGAAGTGTACCACCAGCTAAAAACTGTTACGCACTTTACAATATTTGGAATATGCAAATTAGTAACACCGCCAACCCAAAATGCTCCCACCCCCGTGCCCTGGTAAACTGGTGTGATAACAGAAGAGATTTGCATTTTGGAACCTCATAGGATTTTATATTTTATGATACAATAACACTTGCCTGTCATGTGTTCAATACTAACTCACATTTTCCAATGAGATTTTCAGCTCCCTCAAATGTCAATTTTTTGCAATTTTTGCCCGCACACTCAAATTTATTCCCCCATGAGTCATGAAAAAAAAAAATTCTTAAGTTTAGGGTGACTTTAAATGGAATCTCATCTTTTTAACAGCCCATCTCTTTATTGATTCTTTGTTTTCCATTCAGATACAACAAAGCCACTTACCAAAATAAGCACATACTTTATTCCCTGCTGATGGAACTCTTGCACCATCTCAGGCAAGTCTCCAAACCTTTGTGGGTCAAAGGTGAAGACTCTCTTCTTGTCAGCGTAATCAAGATCGTTCCACTGCACATCCTAGCGACACAGAAATGTAAGCGTGTGTCAGTTTTATATCATTACTCCATATAAAAATACTGTCATGTTTCCTCAGACAACACAAACGTTCATAAACAGTAACTCTACAATCCTATTTGAAACAATGCCTGTAATGCAAGGCACTGGGGAAATTTTTACAAAGCATATTTGTAAATCTGCACATTTACGCACCAGAGGAAACTGGGCCTTGTGCATCTTCTGCACCACAGCTCTAGTCACATTAGTGGAAGTGTAGCCCCAGCGGCAGAGGTGGAAGCCCAGAGACCAATAGGGTGGCATCATGGGATAACCTAGGGATAATATTATGAAGGAATTATAAACCCGGAGTAGGATTCTGTGTGCTGAAATGCAGTTTAAATGAAAGTTAAATGCTTCGCACCAATAACCTCATGGTACTGTCGGACTGCACTCTGTGGATCAGGGCCTAAGAAGATGTAAATGTCCAGAATTCCCCCAATGGCAACCCAGGTCAGTGCTGGCATGGGCTGCAGTGCCACTTCTACACAGACACATGAAGGAATACATACATTTCATGGAGTATATTGTATAAAAAAGTACTTATAAAGCTAAAAATGGTCCATTGCCTTACCCATAGCATTGCTGTTAAGAAGGAAGATGCCATGAGCCTGACCATCTCCCTCCTGAACTAAGCAGAATGGATGGGAGCCATAAAGGTTGGCATCACTCTGCAAATAGTCAAAGGAAATATTAGGACATCTGGACCAGAGCACTTTTAAAATAGGGGCTAGATGTGGTGGTGTACCCACATGTGGTGCCATATCTCGGTTCCATAGAGTTACAGAGGTCCAGTTGAGATCCAGGGTCAGGTGAGTGTAGTGCTCCCCCAATCCAGAGACCAAAGAAGAAGTCAGAGAGGTGGAGAGCTGCAGGTATTGGTCCGCAAACAGGAGCGGTGCTACTGTGGTATTTAGTCTAATGTGCACATAACACACACAAAAGATCCAAACATTGTATTTGTGAAAGTCCACAGAGCTGAGATAAACAGGCCAAATTCAGTGTGTGTTCTTCATACAAGCCCATGAGGCAATACTGTTTATTCATTCATATCAATTAAACGTTCTCGATCATACTGTCGATTGGGCTCCTAAATAAAAGAGTCTAGACCGCACTCACAGCACTCGGCCATTGGATCTGCGACGAACCACAAAGCCGAATGGGTCTGTCTGGAACTGCACATCATAGAGGAGGCTTTGTGTATCTGTAGGTCTGCTGGATGGCACTGCAACGAAGGGTACTTCATATCGAGCAGATGAGGGATCCTTCAGCTGGGTAATGGTAGATATTACATGAAAAAATTTTTTTTTGATTACTGCTACTATTTTTTTCTACATTTACAATGGCTTTTGCCACTTGCCTAGAACTACTCCATTTTACTGATAGTGTCAGTCTGCACACGCTGTACACATCATATATATTGTAGACTAAATCCTAAAAAAAACAACCAAAAAAACACATCTGGTTTGTTAGTAATGGGCAACTCATGGATGTTAAGTGTGCAATAGATCATGTATTACATTATATTGCAAATAGAAACTGCAATGTATCTTTTTTTTCTATTCCTTGCATGTTATGCTTTTTATTGATTCATTTATTCATCTTTAGTAAATCCCTTTTCAAGGTTGCAGGAGATACAGAGCCTATTCTGGAAACACTGGGCGCAAGGCAGGACAGGACGCCAGTCCATCACAGGGCATCACAATTTCACACCCTCATTCACAACTAGGGGCAATTTAGAGTAGCCAATCCACCTACCGGCATGTTTTTGGCAGCTGTACCGGAGTATCTGGGGGAACATGCAAAACTCCCCACAGACACTGTTGACACTTTTGTGCACTGTGAGTAACAAAGCAATTTTGCTTACAGGGAATCCCTTAAGTATGTGTGTATGTATTTATCTATTAATCTGTGTCTATATTCTCTTCAAAGACAGACTACAGACATCCAGATAAACTAAGCTACTTACTGTAAGGTGTAAGCGGCCTGCTTCCTCCTCCATCACTTCTAGCTGTAGCGTGGAGACGTCTCGTGGCAGGTAAGAAGGAGTGATGCGAGTAAGGGTGGCTGTCTGACCCCTAGGTGTGGGAGAAAACGGTCCCATTCTGTATCCAGGGTAAGAAACGGGGTAGAAGCACCACGGCGGCCCGCTGAACTCAGACTGCGGTAAGGGCACGTAGCAACAGCCTCGTTCCTCACACGCCGCCTGAGTGAGGGTTCGATCCCGGGCACAATCAAACCGCTTTTCCACAGGGAGACTGCAGTCTCTTCCAGCAGCAGTGGGGTGGCTCGGTAATTCACTCGCATTGGTATTACTTGAGAAGTTCCTGGCCTCATTTTTGAAGAGATCTCTGGTGTTTGGCACGTTTATTGTTCTTAATCCTGGGGATGATGTCACTCTTACAGTTGACGTTTGGTGATCATACAACTGGCTAATGAATATGCATGATAATAATGCCACAGTCAAAAGAACAGAAGTCGATAAGGTGTATGGTGGAAGCCAGCACCCATGCATGATCATCTTGAAGGGGCTTTTCAGGTTCCTCCGATGTGACCTTTATAAGTCAGGTCATGTGCTAAAAAAAAAAAAGCATGATTGCATCTGACAATAAAGTGAGGATTCATGATGCGAGGCTGGGAGATGAAGTTTAGTGGATCTCTACTGGGCTGCACTAGGCATTTATAACTCACGAGTCACTCGTTTCCCTTGGTGTTGAAATAAGTCATTATAGAGCAATATTGCAGTTTTTTTTCCCCCTTTTTTTTCACAATACCTACAGCAAAATTAGCGGATCTTAGTCAATTATATCTGATATCTTATTATACTCTGTCACGTCCCCGATTGTTGCCGTTTGGAAAGAGAACTCAGCAATACGAACCGGAAACAGACATTTACAAATGAAAGAATTCTCAACAGCAAGCGAGAGAAAAAACTAAACCGTGCACTACTTTACGCAGACGCACTTACCCTAAACATACGCACTTAACAAGTGTAAGAAATCATCAGAAAACCCGTCTATGGAGAACTGTTACTTAGAGAGAGAGACAGAGAGAGAGACAGAGAGAGAGAGAGAGAGAGAGAGAACCCGCCTTGCGCATGTTTCTGATTCTAGTTCAGCGAAATCGCAGGGTTGCCAGGTCTGCGCGTGAAAACGCAGCACTCAAAACCAGTGCCGCAAAATTATCCACTGGCATTTCTCTTGTAATACTTAGAAAGTAACACCACACGAGACTGCAAATTATTAATAGTATTAATTTAATGTATGCCAAACGCTCAGCCTCCAACCCCCACGGACGAAAAAAAAAGAAAGAAGACGACGCAAACCCTAGGCAGCGGATCAACATTTTTGCACAATTCGGCCGGATGCACCGCGAACCTGGCAACACGGCACAGGCCCCACCCGTGGTGTTTATTTTGTTTTACCCCACCCGCATTCGGACAAATCCGCTTTCTACACTACGATTGGTTAGTAGTTTAACTCACAAGCGGTGTGGAATGTTTTTGAGCGCGCACTACTAACCAATCCCAGCACGAGGGGGGCGGGGTTTGTGGGTATTACGGGTGGGAAAAAAAAAAAAAGGAAAGCTATCCAGAAACATTATAGGTCCCTCTGAGGCGTTTGGGCATTGAGGCTTTGTGAGCGCGGTGTGTGTACAGAGCGGCGCTGTGCGGTTTTATTCGCGCTCACGCTGTTGCATGCGTCCCTTTCGGCTCAACAGGCCTCCGCATACAGTGTCTGTAAGTACGGTTATGTAAGCCTCTGTGTGTAACATAGACGCGTTTGTTGAGCAGCAGATAGAGAAAATATCAAGCCGGAGCGGAAATCTGTCGCCTTTCCTTTCTTTTTTTTTTTTTTTTTAAATCCGAACCTCAGACAGACCGTTTGAAAATCGACGAAGGTTAGCGAGAGCGCTAACTCGCCCCCCCTTTCTCCGCTTAGCGGTGAAGCTAACTGTCGTTAGCGCTGCGGAATGTTCCGCGCGTGTCTCGTGAACGTGGCGTGACTCCGAGACGGCGCTGCGTGGCTGTTTATTTGTGGAAGTGATGCTCTGTTCGACGCATTCTCTCGAGAGGAGTTTTGTGTTCCTCCTAGCACGGTCCGCTCAGATTAAACTGGCCTAACGCTACTAGCGGAGGCGAGTTGAACTCCACATGGTCTCCGGTTCACCGCGAGGCCGCTATGCTAGCTAGCATGCTAACTACGAGCGCTAGCTAACGGTGGGATTGATCGACGAAAATTGTGTAACTAGGTAAATGGGTCATTTAAACGCCGATATCGTGGATTGGTGGAATCCCAGTGGATCACCAGCCAGCTAACAAGAAGCCGTTCTCTGACCGACCTTCTGCTAGCTAACTAAGCTAGGTTAACCAGTGACCGCCTGCTCAGAGTTTAGCTGGTTGCACGGAAGCCCGATGTGTTGGCGTTTATTTTAGCCCGTCAGTGATGTGGATGATTAGCCGCGCTGCTGAAGTCACGTCGAGTCCGCGAACACGGGCGTTCATGTTCCGGTGGGAAACGAAGCTAAGCTAGCAACCGTTTATTCGGTGATTAACATTAGCCGCCGCGACATTGCGCTGTTTGTTCGCCTGTATGCTTTGTCGTCGTCGTCGTCCCCCATTTTATTTTTTATTTCCCCCCCCATTTTATTTTTTATTTCCTCCAGCGGTGAATAAAATCGAGGGTATCTAACGGTACATGGACCACTTCCACGGTCAAGTGCTTTACTTTCGATAGCCGGTTGTTTGCTTAGCCGCCGGTCTCCAGTTTAGCATTCGTTCGCGGCCTTTATCCGAATTAACATCGACCGTATTAGCAAGTTTTGTGTACAATGACCAGTCGCCGTTAGGAACAGCTCATCACTATGGATGCCTGTTTGCTCATTCTCTCTCTCTCTCTCACTCCTCCCTCTCTCTCCTCCCTCTCTCTCACCCCCTCTCTCACTCCTCCCTCTCTCTCCTCACTCTTCTCTCTCTCCTCTCCTTCCTCTTTCTCTCTCTCTCTCCTCCCTCTCTCTCCTCCCTCTCTCACCCCCTCTCTCTCTCCTCTCTCTTCTCTCTCTCTCTCTCCTCTCCTTCCTCTTTCTCTCTCTCTCTCCTTCCTCTTTCTCTCTCTCTCCTCTCTCCTTCCCCTCTCCTCTCCTTCCCCTCTCTCTTTCCTCTCCTTCCCCTCTCTCTTTCCTCTCCTTCCCCTCTCTCTTTCCTCTCCTCCTCCTCCTCCTCCTCCTTCCCCTCTCTCTCTCCTCTCCTTCTCCTCTCTCTCTCTCCCTTCTCTCTCCTCTCTCTAGGATGGAGTGGCAGCCAGATGAACAGGGACTCCAGCAGGTCCTTCAGCTCCTGAAAGATTCTCAGTCCCCAAATACAGCCACACAGAGAGCTGTGCAGCAAGTATCCTTTTCTTGTCTGGAGCCAGCTTTTGTTTAAATGCTCGAGTGGCTCAGTCTCGCACGCTATTTACATCAGATCATGTTTTGTCAGGCCTGGGGTCCACACTAATAGGGATGCATAAAAATAAATAAAAAAAATCATAAGGTTTTCTCTGTTTTGGCCTTCCGACAACACCTTTTCGACCACCAAAAACGCTCTCCGGGGCCAGCTAAACTTAAAAACGACGTTGTGGGGAAAGTGGTGTTCGTGATTGACAGCCCTGGTGTCTTGTAATGGGGGGTCTCATGGGATCCCCAGCTCCAACACCTCTACAACAGAGGATGAGTTAAATTGACTTTTCTCTTTTATAATTGAACATAGCTATGTACAATATACATTACTGCGTGGAGGACAAGGTACTCTGTATATACAGGTGCATATGGGTTTTTTGTTGTTGCTTGACTTACCAACATGCTGGGATATGCAAAGAATGAATTTCACTGTACTGTACTTGTATATGTGACAATAAAGTAGCATTATATTCCATCAAGCCGCTTGGCCGAAATGGCAGAAATCCCTGCCTCGGGTAGCTTTGCACAATCTGGACATGCTCAGTGCAGGGGATGGAAAACCTTTTTTGATGCCTTAACACGCGTATCCGTATTGGTGTGGACAAGACATCAGTTTCATCATATGTTGGATTTAAAATAAATATATATATATTTAATAAATATAGTTTTTTGGCGCTCATCTCATAAACTGAACTCCCTGTATTCCAGTGAGGATTATTGGGAATATAGGGAATGTGGAGCTGTTGCGCTGCATTCCTGTTTTGGGTCGTCTAGGTCTTTTTGTGAGTAGCAAATGAGTCGCTGGTTAGCAGAGTCAAAATCCGATTGCTCTATTGTTATATGCAAGTAAGCTCATAACACTTGACCACCAGCTTTCTTTGGTGCTCCTCGGTTCTGGTTCTTTTATGCAAAAGGCGGCTACCACATAAAATAAAAAATTTGCACGGAGCCAACTTCAGCAGTCATGGACCATGTGCGTTATGACCTAATGCATTTGCTGGGGATTTGGTTGTCAAATGTGGCTTGGTGAGTCTCAAGCATTTACACTCGTATACCATCTGGCTCGAATGTGCATCAGACCTGAAGGGGTTTAAATGTGTTTTAAGTGCCTCTCGAGTGCCTGTGTATCTTCAAGATGCATGAAACAACCAGGTGTAAATGCTGGCGTGTAGCCTGGCGTTTTGTTTTAGTTTGTCCACTTCTCTCTTCCTTTTATTGTTTTACTTAAGCTGCAGTACGTGTTCGGTGCAAATCAAACACGAACATTGTGTTCCTTATTAAAGTCGTGCTGCCCCAAGATGCAACATAACACAATACCTCCATTCCTTATTGACGCTTTTGTTCTAGACCAAGTTGGGGGAGTGAAGGTACACCGTGATTTATCTTTGCATTGTAGAGGCTGTCTCTAATGTTTACCCTGTGAATTATGGGTTTTCACAATTAGTTACGATCATTATCGTGGCCAGTGGTACACTGGTGGCTGAGGGGGATTTGATGGGCTTGGCCCGTGACTGTTTCTCTACACTGCTTTCCTTTAACCATGTCCTCAGAAACTAGAGCAGCTGAACCAGTTTCCGGACTTCAACAACTATCTCATCTTTGTCTTGACAAGACTGAAATCTGAGGGTAGGTTTCTGTCGTCTAGGACGTGCTGGTGTGTTTGGCAGTGCCGAGTTTCACTGTAGGTGCTGGTCATAGTTTAGATCCTTAAACAAAATTAAGGCCAGCTAGTCACGTGTAACTGTGGAATAATAATTGTTCAAGTGGGCAACATGTTCTTGTTTTTCATTTTTTTGTTTCATTCTGAGACAGGCACCAGCCTACTTGGAATCTCCTTCACGTTACCTAGTGTCTTCCTGTCTTGCCTGTAGTTGCATCCCTCACGTTCTTTTCTGATATGATCTAATCCCTTGCTCCTCTTTATCATTCCCCTTCTGCTTGTGGCTTCTGTGTCGTTCTACCAAAGGTCTTCACCACTTTCTGGTTCCTTTTCAGGGTTCTCATTATTGTCTATATTTTGTTTGCCCTCCTCATGTTCACTCTTCTTAGTTGAAACTAGTTTGCAGTTACCCGTCTCTCCTTTACCCCTCACAGATGAGCCAACGCGTTCACTCAGTGGTCTGATTCTGAAGAACAACGTGAAGGCTCACTACCAGAACTTTCCTCCGGCGGTGGCAGACTTCATCAAGCAAGAATGTCTGGGCAACATCGGGGACCCATCCCCCCTTATTCGCGCTACAATCGGTGAGTCTTTGCTGTGCCAGCAAATCAAGTACTTATTATTATGTCTTCTGGACTCTTGCTCCATTTTAAATGACTTTTTTTGATTAATCCATGTCCTACTTCTGTATTTTTATCAATGTACCTTCTCCATATTTGAACCATCATATACTAAATTGGACCTTAATATAGATTTGGCATTGATTTGCTTCGCTTGACTAAATGGATAGATAATACACTCATGAATAACTTCTTAATATGGTCACCAAGGGCAAGAAGAGGGGCTGTTATAATGTTTGCTTTAGATTTTCTGAGTAGCCCATGCTCCAAAAAGTTAACCCATGCTGATAAAGGCATCAAATGGTGTCTCCCACTCAGGCATCCTGATCACAACCATTGCCTCTAAAGGGGAGCTGCAGACATGGCCCGAGCTGCTGCCTCAGCTGTGCAACTTGCTCAACTCGGAGGATTACAACACCTGCGAGGTCTGCACTACCACCAATGTCTTGTCACTTTTTAATCATTTCTTTTTCCCCTTTCTCATTTCTCGTTCTATCTCTGCAGTCCACATAGAATTAGATGTAAAAACTGCTTATAGTTCTTTAGCGTGTGTCTTGTATTTACGTACAGTGGGGTTTCCATCCTGCTGTTTTAATGCAAATCTTTAGGTTTGTGTAGAAAACCTTAACGCTAGAATTTGTAATGCCCCGATCTCTGGCTGCACGTCATCCAATCAGAACAAGCCTGGGGCCAGGAACGAGGTGATGCATGGCAACCACCGACCATGGAGAAGAGTCAGGATCTACACCCCATCAGTTTAAATGGAGCAAGTCTGCTCTAGCACTCCCCAGAAACAAAGCCGTGACAGCTTGTTTTCTAGCATTGAAAAATAGTCATAATAGCTCGCGAGTAAAAGATTATCCGTGTTGTGCATTAACCCCTGCTCTAGATAAAACCTGCTACCCCAAAGCACCTACCATATAATATTTCTCTTGCCACCACTGACTACAGGTGGTGTACTATTTTGACACATAACCCAACATTAAAATTGTTGTGCCGCCTTATGAATATTAATAAATACAGGTTCATATTTTCTTTTGAGAAATGTCTTTAAATATTAACTTAACATTTTTGCCTGGAAACATACATTAACACAGCTTGCCCTGTGTTTTACCTTCTCTTGCTTGCGTGCTTAGGGTTCATTTGGAGCCCTGCAGAAGATCTGCGAGGACTCATCCGAGCTGCTGGACAGTGATGCACTGAGCCGGCCTCTAAACGTCATGATCCCCAAATTCCTTCAGTTCTTCAAGCACTGCAGTCCCAAGATTAGGTCCGTCACAGGAGATCAAGACGTTTCCTCACATCTATCCTGCTGTAGCTTTAATGTACCTATTGCAGTTGAATGTTTTGCATTGACTGTAATGGATGCATGTTGTTCCCTGTCTGCAGGTCTCATGCTATTGCTTGTGTAAACCAGTTCATCATTGGTAGAGCTCAAGCTCTGATGGACAACATTGACCCCTTTATTGAGGTAACTACTGATGCAGATTTGCTTTTAGGGTGGTTGTGAAAGGCCTCGAGTTGTCCCACGTTCTGCTGCTGCTTTTCATGTCTAACTCGTTTCTCCGTGATGCGGTAGAGTCTGTTTGCGCTGGCTGCAGATGAAGACTCTGAGGTGAGGAAGAACGTGTGTCGAGCACTGGTCATGCTGCTCGAGGTCCGAATCGACCGCCTTATCCCACACATGCACAGCATCGTTCAGGTGAGCCTCCTCTTCTCCATCAACATGCATGCACGGCCCCAAAAAAACTCACTGGGGTGACGTGCTTCTTGACCAATGTGCGTCTTTTTGCACTTTCAGTACATGCTGCAGCGCACGCAGGACCCTGATGAGAACGTGGCTCTGGAGGCTTGCGAGTTTTGGCTCACTCTGGCTGAGCAGCCCATCTGTAAAGAAGTACTGTCTGGACACCTGGTTCAGTAAGTTAGCAATGTATTATAGGCTCTCAAGTGTGTGTGTATTTATAGAAATTGGTCAACTTGGCTCTAAAGGCACTCGTAAGCTTCATTCCCATCTAGTTACTTCTAGTTTTTCTCTGCCGTTGGCACTTTTGCAAGCAACCGATGTCCATCTTTTGGGGGTTTTAGTAAGAAACTGTGGCTTTATCCTGTATCCGTCATTGCATGCCGCCGCACTGCGTCTTGTTTCTATAACGCAGTGGATTTGGTTATGGCAATGGAGTAAATTATATAGAACCGTAGTAACTTTTTTTCCATGCCGTTAACTATTTCTGTAATATTTAATGTTATATGAAGGCATACACTGCAGACAGTGGGGAGTCTTTCACTTAATCAGCATGTGCATCAGCTGTTCACTTGGTAGCTCAGTTAGTCTGACTAGCAAGCATCCTAACTAGTGTTAGCAAGTAACCGTCATATGATAAAAAAAAAAAACAAATGTTGTCATCATAATTAAATGATGCAATACAAATGTGAAGCTACCTTGTATGTTTTTAAGAAACAAATTAAAAAGTCTTCCTGCTTGGACAATGTCTACCTTTGGTGAAAGCAACGTGGCCGCCCGATTAATTTGCATAAGGTTGAGGTCTGCTAAACTTCTGCCGCCGCATGTCGAGCCAGACTTTGTTTCGTATTTGCAAGTGAACACACACAGAAATTGTAGTTTAGGCCACTGTATAATTTGGACTTAAATCTTTTTATGAGTAGTTAAAATGAAACATTGACTATTGTGCATTCCCACTTAAAATGGTTTACTCTCAGGGACAACCTTAACATACAAGGCTCATTTAGCAACAACGCCCGCTACAGTCCTGGCTATTGGTGATTTATCTGTACTGCAAATAGGACATGATTGAGATTACAAGTTTCTTTTCCATTTTCTTTAATCTGAGCCAAGCCAAGTTGTCGCTGATGTCAAATCATAGCTCCAGGTCATGTACTTCCCAAAAAAATATATAGTTTTGTCACATGCTAAAGTGGTAAATGTGTTAGTTTCTCAGTGGTTGCCAATGCTGTCGGGTGGAGACAGGGGATGTGTAGTTTCCACATGCACCCTGTCACCATGGAGATGATGACACCAGTGTCCCTGACTGTTAGTGATGCTCTGAGTATTCATACTGTCTGATCCACTGCAGCCCAGTTCCTCACACCCATTGGCACCCTCCGTATCATGACAGAAGCGCTAGAGGGCTTATTTTAGCATTCCTCGCAGCATTCTCCTGAGGCTTTTAGAGTGATTGATTTCAGCATTGCATAGACATTAACATGACATGGTGGCAAGATGACCAAAAATGGTCTCTAGATCTGGTAATTGACCATTTAATATGTAAACTTGGCGAGGCAATATGGTGAAACGACTCCGGGAACTAGACATCTGGGGGTCTGATGTAGTACAAATGTAATTTTATTTTTGACCACCTTGCCAACTGTTGTCCATTTTTGACCCCCCCCACACACACACACACATTTGAATGCAGGCCAGCTGCTAGCACAACACACTCACAATATGTTCCTAATCTGCCCCCCTTTTTAGACTGATTCCTATCCTGGTGAATGGAATGAAGTACTCTGAAATCGACATAATCTTGCTGAAAGTGAGTACACATTTGCCCCCTCTTGTTTGCTGAAGACTTTTGTCCTTTTTATGGCCTTTCAATGGGAGTGACGATATCTTTTAATCTTGAGACTTGTCGATGATGTTTCATGTATTCATACTGTCTGACCCCAGAGGCCCCATTTCTGCACTTCGCCGTGTAACCGTGTATTTCTTTGCTGCAAAGTGTACTCCAGCTAATGGGATCTTACCGTGTGGGTGGAAGGTGTGATTTTCTCTTAACTGGTTTGACATGCGATGCAGGCGGCTTTGTTGGAAAATGGTTATGCAGTTAAAATTAGAACTTGCTGTTCATTTTACACATTTGGATTCATCATTTCAACCCACAATCCCATTACACAGATTCTCACACTGCTATTTATGTTCCAGCTTTTAGAGAGCCGACTGATCAGAAAATAGCAAGATTAACAGTAGCACAACCATGATTTAGGTTCTTTGAATGGAGCAGTTGGTTTTTTTTTGGCTGTAGTCATCATAAACCCGTGTCCTAATCCACTCTGCATGCACTTTGACCGTGCACTCCTGCTTTTAGGGCGACGTGGAGGAAGACGAGGCTGTTCCGGACAGCGAGCAAGACATTAAACCACGCTTCCATAAGTCTCGCACAGTCACGCTGCAGCATGAGGGAGGCGAGGGAGAGGAGGGAGAGGACATTGACGACGATGATGACGACGACGACGACACACTGTCTGACTGGAATCTACGTAAGTGGACACTTCTGCGGAAACACCGTTTGGATTGATGTATTAAAAAACTACTTGTCTTGCAGGTTTTCCTTGAAAGAGTAAAGTGCACCCACTTTTAATGAATATACTCTTACACACTTTTGTAAAAAGACATGTTCATGAGTACAAAACCTGGCTGAGGCCGTTAATGATTGCGGATAAATCAGATGGTGAGGGCCCCGCTGGTTTCAATGGAGGTGATTACAAGCTATACTTTGACTGTCCATGATGTTCAAGTATTCATACTGTCTGATCCACTGAGGCCAGTGAGGGAAGTCCGTGGATTTTTAAAACTAAATTGGTTGACATGCTGAGCTGAGATGCTGAAAAAATCCTCAGCTGCTATTCATTTGTAAAGCTGAAATAAAATATAAGGTATAACATGATCGCAATCTAAGATGGCTTTTTCAAGAATGTCTCCCAATCATGCTGAGACTGGAACGCCCACATGCTACATAATTATTCTTTTCTTTAATGTTTTTTGTAGGGCTTTTTTCTTCCCAAATTCAAAATGGGCAAAAACAGGTGGATAAAAAGACCACTATAGAAAACAACAATCTTCTTCCTCCTTTAGGTAAATGCTCAGCAGCAGCACTAGACGTTTTGGCTAATGTGTTCCGGGACGAGTTGCTACCCCACCTGCTTCCTCTTCTGAAGGATCTGCTGTTTCACCCAGACTGGGTGATCAAGGAGTCTGGCATCCTGGTGCTGGGGGCCATCGCTGAAGGTAGGTGAATTCTGGGACAGGCTGTCATTTACTGAGCAGATTTTTCCTCCATTGTGTGACTTCTACGCTGAGGCTGATGACTTCTTAAACTGGAGTTGCAGTGTTTTCATCACTGAGAACGCTGCTTGGCGTTAGATTATGCACCTTCACTCACTGCTTTGTGTGTTCACTCTCTCCCTGTGTAGGGTGTGTGCAGGGCATGGTTCCCTACCTGCCGGAGTTGATTCCTCACCTAATTCAGTGTCTGTGTGATAAGAAGGCTCTAGTTCGCTCCATCGCCTGCTGGACGCTGAGCCGCTATGCTCACTGGGTGGTGAGCCAGCCGCCCGACGGCTACCTTAAACCGCTCATGACTGAGCTGCTCAAACGCATCCTAGATGGCAACAAGAGGGTGCAGGAGGCCGCCTGCAGGTACGTGCGTGTGCAACGGTGAACGTGTCACTGACTTTCAAACCACCAAGTCTTCAGTAAAGACTGAAATTCAAATGGCTGTCGCTTGCGTTCTCTCAACTTTTCAAGTTTGTTCAACGTTTGTGCGTTTTATAATGATGTAATCGTCTCTGCACGATCTTTAATTTCAATTTAGCAAATACCCGTTTGTGTGTATTTCTAAATCACAAGCAGAGGGGAAAAAATCGATATTACACAAGCTTAGCTTCTTTCTCGCTGTTCTCCCCCCCCCCAGTGCGTTTGCGACCCTGGAAGAGGAGGCTTGCACAGAGCTGGTTCCCTATCTTGGCTTCATTCTGGACACACTGGTCTTTGCTTTTGGGAAGTACCAGCACAAAAACCTGCTCATCTTGTACGACGCCATTGGGACGCTGGCTGACTCTGTGGGCCACCATCTCAACCAGCCTGTGAGTTTCCAGAACCCACTCGATGACCTGCATCTGCTTTTAAAAAAGACTTGTGCATCAGTCAGAGTCTGCATAAAAGTCATGCTAAACTGTGCCGTGTATTTCTTTGGCTACACGTTCGCTATATGAAACACCGAATGTGAAAATCGTCTACTTCCTCAAGTGTGCTAGATTTATCTGTCCAAGCTTTTGATTAACTCAACTCTACATTTGCTCAGTCTTGCCTCATTTACCCCACTTAATAGGAATATATTCAGAAGCTGATGCCCCCCCTCATCCAGAAATGGAATGAGCTGAAAGATGAGGACAAGGATCTGTTCCCTTTGTTGGAGGTGAGGCCGTTGTTGTAGGATGGACGAGATGCTGAGGATT
The DNA here is from genome assembly GCA_028565825.1 of Olivaichthys viedmensis. Classification (NCBI taxonomy): domain Eukaryota; kingdom Metazoa; phylum Chordata; class Actinopteri; order Siluriformes; family Diplomystidae; genus Olivaichthys; species Olivaichthys viedmensis. The sequence goes on along the minus strand of JAOUQW010000023.1, from coordinate 14,406,231 downwards.
ATTTAAGTACAGTGCCATGTAGAGCCAAGTGGAAATATTTGCATTGAGTCTCTCTCTCTCTCTCGTTCTATAGTGTCTGTCATCAGTGGCCACTGCTCTGCAGAGTGGCTTCCTGCCCTATTGTGAGCCAGTGTACCAGCGCTGCGTCACGTTGGTGCAGAAAACCCTTGCTCAGGCAATGGTGAGTGCAGTGCACATGCAAAAATCTCCTAAGGGCTTTGTGTGTGTGTGTGTGTGTGTGAGCTCAGATAAAGAAGTGAAGTCGTAGGCAGTGAAACCAGATATTTCAAAGATGCTTACTGCATAGCTTTTTTTATTGGCATGACAGTTTAACACGAATGGGCTTAACATTTAATGACGTTACTATTAGAAGCCCATGTGGACTTCACAATCGTTACAACATTAGCAAACGAAACGGATTCTCTCGGTCTTTTTCCTGATCTGTCACTTGTGATAGATGTATAATCAGCACCCAGAGCAGTATGAGGCTCCCGATAAAGACTTCATGATCGTGGCTCTGGATCTGCTGAGCGGCCTGGCCGAGGGCCTCGGAGGCCACGTGGAGCAGCTGGTGGCCCGCAGCAACATCATGACCCTCCTCTTCCAGTGCATGCAGGTACACAACGGAGGCAAAGCATTGTGTGTGGGAGGCATAATCATATTGCATGTGTGGGAGGCTGACCCATTTTGTGTCTGTAGGACACCATGCCCGAGGTGAGGCAGAGCTCTTTCGCTCTGTTGGGAGACCTGACCAAAGCCTGCTTCCTTCATGTGAAGCCCTGCATCTGTGAGTCCTGCCTTGGCAATTGCTCTTCTGATATCAGAAAGCACTGCAGCAGTGTAGATGCCAGGCCCCTCTGCAAAGTGTGAGGGGTGTTCTGTGATGATGATGTGACTTTGTGTATGTGTGTGCTCTGCAGCCGAGTTCATGCCTATTCTGGGGCTAAACCTGAATCCAGAGTTCATCTCCGTGTGCAACAATGCCACCTGGGCCATCGGCGAGATCTCCATACAGATGGGTGAGCTTGTACGATAGTTAAAGGAATACTCCAGTGTTTTTCAGTCTAATCTCCATGTACCACATCTGTAGTGTATGTGCGATTTACCATGGACAAGAATTTTGACACATTTCCCTGTATTTGGGAAAAGAACAAACTCCCATTTAGCCCAAACTCAAATGAAGTCTAAAAAACAATTGCTGAATTGTCAAATGTTTAAAATGCGCAATGGTTACACTTTAACAATAAAGGTCTTAGGATAAAACCGACATTAGAGAATGTCTTAAAGCTGTTGTGTAGTTTGACACCTTTCCACACCGGAGCAATACAGTAAAAAGCAGTTCTGGTTATTTTACGCGTTCCTCAAGGTTTTGTGGTATCCGTGCGAGATCAGGAGGAAGCTGTACGCTACGTTGACTGTTAGTAATGCATAACCACACTGTCTTCCCTCTAAAAAGGACACTGAATGTCTGGTGCTTTGCATCAATAACGAGTACATGCGTACAGCTGGTCCCGATGCACACAAAAGCTACGAGTGCCAATAGCTCCCCCTTGTGGAAAATCTTCAGCCTGCCAAATTGTAGTGAACGAGTATGCGAGTTACAAGCCAGGGCCGCAAGGTGCTTCACATCTAATAAAACACATTATACAGATTTAGAGCTTAATTTACAAATACCTTTGACTGAAGCATTCATGAAAATTCATGTTTTACAAAATATAGATGTCGCATAAACGTTTGACAGCCCCAACAACTGTCCTTAGACTTCCATTATAATTGAGTTTGGGGTAAATGGGTTTTCTATTATTTTCTCAGTACAGGAACATGTCAATCCTTGTCTGTGGTAATCACATATGCTACGATGCAGTAGGCGGAGTCTAGATTGGAAGAAAAAAAACTCGAGTATTTCTTTACTGGGATTGGAGTCTGTACAGCTTCATAGCAGACTGCATTGCTGTTCAACAAATTAAACTGCTAGGATGAAAGTAAAATAGTCTGCCATTAAGATTTGGAAAGATGCTAAGAAGGCTTGTGTGTGTGTGTGTGTGTATATATGTGTGTACTCTTGTTATAGTCCTGCAGCTGGACCTCTTGTGTGTGCATTTGTATTTGCATGCTAGGCTGCAGGCAGGCTAGTGACAGTGTTTGGTGTCTTTACAGGCTTAGGTGACAGGAAGCAGGGAGGTGATTGTACAGGTGAGATAGGAAGGAAGCTCTGATCGTTTTTTTTTTTTTATATGTGAAAACAGACTTTACCTTATTTAAAATGGTTCAACCCTAGTGATGAGTGGTGCTCAGTAATGGTTGGATGCTGCTCGCTTTTCCCCGTTTGTTGTGGCTCAGGGCTGTTTTTCTCTTGCGGCCTCAGGTGCAGAGATGGAGCCGTATGTGGGGCTGGTGCTTAATAACCTGGTGGAGATTATAAACAGACCCAATACCCCCAAGACTCTGCTGGAAAACACAGGTACTACAGTTGCATACAGTGGGGCACTTGACCTCGATGATGAACTGTAGAACAGACATTGGAAATCTGAAACAGCTGTGGAATTTCAGCTTTTGAATGTGGCTGCATGCGCTTTGTGAGTTATACTATTAATTAATTTCCTTTTGACCGACACCTTCTCGTTCTGTGCTGGAACAGCCATTACGATCGGCCGGCTGGGATACGTTTGTCCTCAGGAGGTTGCGCCCATGCTGCCGCAATTCATACGACCTTGGTGAGTCTTTGAGCCACTCCCACCACCCAAAAATGATCTGGATATCTGGTTGTTTTGATACCTGTTATTAAAATGCAGCGTTTCACAATTTAGTTAAATGTGTAGTTCAAATCCACAAAGGTTAAAGATGTTTTCTACTTTCAGGTGCCAATCGCTCAGAAACATCAGGGACAATGAGGAGAAAGATTCCGCCTTCAGGGGCATCTGCTTAATGATTGGGGTAAATCCTGGAGGTGTGGTGCAGGTAATTAAACAATTTTATAATCCATCAATTTTACTGTACTTTTGTTTTGTAGCAACCCCCCCCAAATACACACATTAGCACTGTTTTGAAATATTACCCATGTGTAATAATACTGACTTCCTGCACTAACCTCGCACCGACTGACACAGATGTATGTCTAGTGTGGTATGTCATGTTTATTTGCTTCTTGTAGGTCCTACATGCCTCAAAAGAACCTGTTGTGATTTTGTGATGTCTGATCTGTCTCTGTACTTCATACATAAACATGTGGTGCCATGGAACATGTTGAACAATAAAGTGTCTTCTGATTCTGACTGTTAACCTACAGTGTGTTTTTTTTACATACAGGACTTTATCTTCTTCTGTGATGCAGTGGCGTCCTGGGTGAGCCCAAAAGAAGACCTGAGAGACATGTTCTACAAGGTAACGCTCAACAAACGTGCACAGGTTTAGCAAATATTTCTCTAGCACTGCTAAGGACTCATTGCATGTTAATGTGATCTGTTCCAGATCTTGCATGGCTTTAAAGACCAGGTTGGAGAGGACAACTGGCAGCAGTTCTGTGAGCAGTTCCCCCCACAGCTGAAGGAGCGGCTGTCTGCCTGCTACGGCGTTTAGACGCCCCTCCTCACCGACACAGGACACGCCTGTTAGGTACACCATCTCCGTGTTCATATTTGCTGCAGCCTTTCTGAGAGAAATCTGATATAGGCTTGTTCAATAATAACGAATCTCAGTTCTAAACTAGAAAACGGTACATTTAGGTGCCCCTACATGAGTGCATGTGTGAAAAAGCATTCATTTCTGTCCCCGAGGTTGTTTGCCATGTGAAGGTTTTTTTTGTTCTGGATATTTGGAGAGAAGGCATTCGAATGTGATGTGACTCCTAAAATTGCTGAATTATTTTAGTCCTCCAAACGAGCCCAAGTATTCGAGCTAAGTGTAATAACGCCCCTAGTCTTGAAGTAAGTCTCTTAGACGAAGTGTCTTTTTGTGTTTAAGATTGGACACGCCTGTTGGGTATAGGAGCCCCGGTTTCATTTTACTATGGGCATTAAATAAATGATTTTTGAACAATATTGAATAATCTTCAGTCCTAGCTTTAAAATGGGAAATCCCTCATGAGCAGTGTGATTTTTAACACCGTATCTTCTTGCCTAGGATAATGTCTCAAGTCAACAAATGTAACATTTATGTTCCCAACGTTTGTTCTTCAGGTCGAATCTCCGGGAGGGTCACTGGGGGAACTCATCCATGTGTGTGTATTGCCCTGCTGTTGGAGGGGGGAGGCCGGCACGACGATCATCCCTGCACCCTGTGTCTGTGTGAGGGAGGGTGGGAAGGGTGGGAGGGGGTTAGGGGGAGCCAACCTCTGCATCAAACGCTGCGGTTTAGCGTCCCGCGCACTCCGAGTAGGAATTTTAAATAAAATGAAAGCAAAAGGGGATCTAGGCTGGGATAGAGGGAGGGAGGGAACTCGTAGGCAGGGCTTGCCGCCTGATAACTCCACTGCTCTCTTATGCTGCAGGAGAGCGCTAACGGGAGGGGGGAGGCTGGGTGGCACCAATGCGCCCACCAATAGTACAGTCTAGTCTAAGCCCTGGCACCTCAGCTAGACGCCTATAGCACACTAGCGCGTTAAGTAGACCGGCACACTCGTTAGACAAGCTTAAGGCGACCGGTTACCTGGGCGGCATTTGTGTAATGCATACATAAAACTACAATATCTTAGGAGCTATTGGTTGACCACATCAATACTAAAATTACTTTTAACCACAGGGATTGTCGTCTAGAGGTAAGGCACGAGATACTTATAACAATAGGGAGATGAGTACTAGCACCCTTTTTCTTTTCTTTTTTTTCTTCTTCAATATGCGATCATTACCAGTAAGTACAGTGCATATTGTCTCGCTTTTTCAGGCTGTTTTTGCATATTTCCAGGCTGTTATAACCACTCTGCTGCTGGAACTTAAGGGTCGTTTTTCTCCCCGTCAACGTGCGCCACCATGTTTCGTGTTGACCATAATTCTGCTGTAACCAGAACAACCTTCAGGAACTGTAACTCTAGTGCTCACTGTTTTTCCTTACTTCTGCTTGCTTAGATAAGGGAATGATAAAGGTTTGCATGACTCTGGACCCTTGGAGAAATCAGTGCAATGTGCAGGTGTCAGGTTATTGTTTGTTTTTAAGATTTTTTTTTTTTTTTTTATAACTCAAAGCTTCACTCTATACAGTGCTAGCAGGCTTAGCTTTATTGTGGATTTTCTTTGTTAGGTCAGTGTGGCTCGATGTTTTTTTTTTTTTTTTTCCTTCAGCAGTAGTTTGTGAGCTGTGTTTCACATCACCTCGAAGAAACCATACTGCAGCCTGACCTTCCTGTAAACTAAGAGAATGTGCTGCTAATGCTTTTTAAAAGCATGTTATGAAATAAAATAAGGTGTCAAAACCCATTAAGGGGGTTTTAATGCACTTTCTCTCATGGGGGAATTTCATGCATATACACCAATCCCGTAGACTTCTATAGGCTGAATTAATGTCAAGGTTGTTGGTTAAAGGCAAGCTTCACAGTATGACACTATTGCAACGTATAATAAACAAGATTGTCACGTGACCGCACACAGTGTATTTTTCCACGTGCTTGTAGACAGTTTATAACTGGTTAGTCCCCTGTATTGACAGCTTTTATGTAACCATGCTAAACAGGTTAAAAAATAAATAAATTGATAAAGCCACATCTAGGTATGTCAATCAATTTGATGTTCAGTGCATAGTCTAAATTTAGTGGTAAGGTTAAAAAATGTTCCCAGTCTTAAATGAAGAATTCGTTAGTTTTGCCCTGTGCAATGTGACTTGGCTTGTAGTTTAAAGTTAAGAGCAAATGAGTGACTTAAGAACTTTTAAAGAAGGCAAGTTTTATTTGTGTAGCTATGAGTAGGTGTTATATACTGCATTTAGTATATATTTGGTGTGATTTTTGAATTATTTTTTTTGCCATCTCGAAAAAAACAAAACACACACACACGAACGTTACACATATGAGGGATATAAAGGATTGCACTACCCTTTTACCAGGTACCTTTGATTTAAATATAGACAAAGCCCGTTGTCAACACTTGCTGTTTATTTACCATGTGTTTGCTGTACAAAGCTGACTTGACAGAGGCCTTATAGGATGCACATATAGGATTGTCTCGGCACAAACCTAAATAATTGGCTTAAGTACCAAAAACGGACAAAAAGCGGAGGCTGTTAAATAGCCATGAAAGCAATAGCCATGTCTCTGCTAGACTGTAGACACTCATCTGTCTTCAGGGTCCTCCAAGTTTCACATTGTCTTATTCAAACTTGATGTGTAAAATACCATGCATGAAATGAAGATTCAGCATGGTGCTTGTTTAATGCCTTTCTTTTGGATTTTACTTCCTGTGACGAGACCATGTGACCACCACTGAGACAGTAATGGGTGATTTGAAGTAAAAAAAACAACTACTTGGTGTACCTTTTTTAAAATGTCTTATTTGTTCATTCAATAATAGCCTTGACAATCTAATTTTAGCTTTCTACACGTTTGCAAACCGCTCCTTCCTCAGGACTCTACAAATAAGTAAATGACAGAGCAAGTGTTGGTTGATAGGCATTCAGAAGGGGAGGTTATACCAACTAATATGGAATTTTGTGCAGGTTGTTTTCCACCTATAGTGAGACAATATTTATAGTCCCATCTATGGTTAATAAGCAATTCACATTACATTACAGAGTGTGTTTTAGGGAGGCTCTTTTCAAAATATGAAAGTCAACCAAACTGATTGAAATCGAACAAAAACTCGGCTGTGAGCCTTTTAGCTCCCTGTTGCAAGAAATGCATTTCAAAGAAGAAAAGCAAAGCAAACGCCTTTTTCTGGTGAAATGTAATTTGTCCACATGTGCTTTTTTAAAAATTATTATTATTTTTTTAATTTATTTATTTTTTCTTTGTCATAAAATGTTTTATTTATTTTGTTATTTTTGTATTTTGTGTTTTATAAGCACAAAAGTTTATTTAGACTTTACAAGTTTTTTTTATTTTGTTTTTTTTTTAATTCTTTTTGTTTTAAAGAATTTTGTTTGTTGTTTTATCAACCAAGTCTGATGAGCTTTTTATTTTATTTTAAATTAACCAATTCCAACAAGCAATTAAGATGGAAAGGGGGAAATGCATTTGAGCCTGTACTGTGTATTTAAATTTGCTGAATGATGTAGGTTTTTTTTTTTTTTCCTCCTCTCTCCTCTTCCACACTGTGGTGCAAACTTGTTTTTCTCTCATCACTTTCTATTTTAATTCTGTGAAACGGGGAAATAAAAATTTTTCTACCAACGGGGAACAAGTGTACAGTGTCTCATTTCACTTATTAAAATGAATGTGTCCATATAATGTTCATGCTGCACTGGGTCTAGAAATGATTCACCTAGGCTGCATGGAAACACATCACTTCAATGGAGTTAAGAGGCTAATGCTAGCATCTTGCATACTATTTACCAAAGTTATTAACTGAAATAATATATATTTGGGTCGTTACAACATGCATCTGTGCCTTGTACTAAAATTCACTTGCGAAGTAGTGCGCTGAATAGCGAGGTGACTTGCTACCATATTTACTACATTAGGCCTTAAATCTGTTAATTTAATCCTAACCCAAATGGAATGAAAATATGTACATATATACATACATACACACATGAAAACTGAAATATATTTACTGTATGTGTATAATAGTGTGCAAACCCTTACTCGGGTATTACAGAAACAAAAAGTGTATATATTATTAATCAAACAATCAGCATTTTTTTCAGGTCTCCTGTAGTTTTGTTCCAGTTATTTTTCTCCTAGTCTTTGTGCTTTCTCTGTTTCTTTCATTTTCATTATATATTTTCTGTTTTGGGTCATGTGACAGCAGATGATTCCATTGACTCTTAGGGTAACAACAACCTGATTCAGAGTTTAGAATAAAATAGAAAGCTTTTTTATTGTCACATATACAAGTACAGTGACATTCATTCTTCGCATAGCCCAGCATGTTGGTAAGCTGAGCGCAGGTACATGATGATACAGCGCCCCTGGAGCAGGGAGGGATAAGGGCCTTGCTCAAGGACCCAACAGTGGCAGCTTGGCGGTGCTGTGGCTTGAACCCACGACTGATCGCTTCTGATCAGTAGCCCAGTGCCCCTGTTTGAACCTTTCACGCCTTAAATAAGACTGAAAGTAAGCATGTTGCGTGTTTTAAGTCTATACTATAATGAGGCACATTTAAATATATTTAATAAAGCATGTCAGCGGGGATGTAAACTTTAGAGCTTATTAATAAAGATTACTGGGAGCCAATGTAGCGTGGCTAAAATAGGGGTAATATGATCAAACGTTCTGGTTCTAGTAAGGACCCTAGCAGCTGCATTCTGGACTAACTGGAGCTTGTTTATGCACTTACTAGAACATCCA
>JAOUQW010000023.1:14383648-14394747 GCA_028565825.1 Olivaichthys viedmensis | reverse complement strand
AATACAGAGCCTTGTGGTACACCAAACCTTACCTTTGTATGCAGAGAGAAGTCACCATTTACATTTACAAACTGATAAGATTGGTAAGAGAAGATCTAAACCAGGAAAGGGCTGTTCCCCTAACCCCAACAACCTAGAAACCAAGGGGGGGGTATAAACTATTTGCACTATATGTAAATATAGTAAATATATTTCTTTTGCATAGGGAAAATCAGGCGTGCAAAATTACAACCAATACCGTACTATTTAGTACGCCTGGCGTACTATTCTGGCGTACTAAATAGTACGGTAGGATGCGGACGTGACCGACGTTTGCGCACGCGCAGTAGTGATTTGTGCAGCCGACCTGAACGCTTCCAGTGTTTGGCCTCAAGTTCAGTGGCTGCGAAAAATCAATCAATAAAAAAAAAATCAATAAAAACAAATATGGCAAAGTCTTTCCGAAGCGTTTTATTCTTTCCTCGCAAGATGGCGACGTGATTAGTGCTGCCCCGTTACTGGATAAAAGACTACACGAAGGCCACCCGTTATTCTCGGGTTTGTTGTCGTTAGCTAGCTAGCAAGCTAACCCACGACTAGCCAGGCGGCGACGTAGCAACCTATTTGCTGAGCTGTGCAGAAACAGAATTGGCAACACATCAGTCAGGGAGGACCGGGTGAGCGTTTGTCTCTGCGATGGCAGATTGAACACAGAGTCCTTAATTAAGGTTCAAGTCACCGAGTTAAAGATAAGAGGTAACTAGTTAACCAGTCGCAGCAGAAGTTAGTTAGCTTGCTAGCTAGGCAGTACGAGTTGTCACTGCATTTATTCAACCGATACAGGATAGCTCGGCTAGTTCCTTTGAAATGGTTTTGGACCCTGGCCGTTGATTAATGTGACGGGAGAGCCCTTAAGGTCCTCTGCGGAAAGGGTTCTTGTGTTAGGAGTCGTACACACTTGACTTCTAACCAGCTCGTGGACTGATGCTCCTCTTCCTGCAGGTATTCAACGCTGTGACGTCAACATGGCTGGTGGCATTACAGACACGGGAGAGCCATACTCGCCTTTTGTAAGTGTTTCATTCATGCTACTTTTTTTATTTTATTTTATTTTTGAAAAGTAGTTTCTAAACGACGTTCTTAAGCTTGACTTGTTTCGCTCGGGATTTGCACGGTTTCATTACGTTTAGTGTTTTGTATGGCTCGTTCTTGTCGCACAGTCGCGCTTGCATGTTGTTGACTTGACGTCCAGACGTCACGTGACTTTACAAAAACTAGTGGAACTCGAAAACTGCGCCCTATTTTACTATGTAGTGCACTAGTTTGGAAGTTTGGCTATTTTCTTGGTCATGTCCGAAAGCATAGTGGAGAACATCCTGCATTGTGGTTAGTGTCCAAATAAATACGTATCATTCTATTTTGTAGGGAGTGGGACTTTGCACATGCACATCTTGTACATGCATGTGTGATGCAAATAATCAGGGAAAACTCTGAATTAAGTAGATATTGCCTCTGTTGTGTTATAATAAAGGACTAATGACATGGTTGCTGTTACTCACTGGATGCCACAAGATATCATTTCCATGCTGTATTCTTGTTTAATACTCTGGACCCAAATACATCAGAAGTCTTGAGTCGGCATTAAATTGTAGGTTTGTCTGACCAAGGCTTATCCATAAAAACACAGCTTTTAGCCAATGCAAAACAAACAAACAAACATTTCCTATTAAATTTTTATTTAGTATTAAATAATAAATGCGTGTTTTGCATTCACTGTCTCGTTGTTGTTGTATAGGAAGTCTGAGGCCAGATCTAAGCCTGCATAACCACGAAAGTCAGACTTCCCTTATAAACCAGATTGGAGGCTTAAATCTGTGGAACTATCTCATCTCATGTCCATCTGAGCAAAAGTATGCAGTGAAGCATGTGATTCCAACCACTCCCCGAAGTTACTTATTCATCAACTAGAAAAGAGGAAGTTGTAAGGTCCTTGTACAAAGAATATCGTCGCTGTCCAATGAAAAACATGTAGCGCCACTTTTTGCGTTTTTTACTTTTTATCATATATGGAATGTGGACGAAAACCTCCATCTACCCCACAGCAGTTAACATCTAAATGACCAATGAAAAGCTGACACATCACACTGTGAATTTCGGATTTATTGTGTCTGATTTAATGATATGAAAAAAACTTTTTTCGTGTTCCTGAAAAGTTGGAATTTTGGAGATGCAGGTTTTTCATTGGACAGCGACGATATGCGAGTTATTGCACAAATGACAAAAACCAACAGCTGCATGTGTTGCGAAATGACTTCTGCTATAGAAAAGGCCTTAAAGAGGCAGACCTAAACAGAAGCGTGGTGCATAGGCTTTGCTTTATCTGCTTTAAAAAACTAGACTTACTCCAAGTCAAGTACACAGGGGAGTGGAGCATTCATTTCTGTGTTTTCATTTTAGTAAATATAACATCCAAATATCTGTACTGACCGTCAATTTATTGTAAACATACATTGGCACTGTGTGTAATCACATAAAGTTCGTTAATCCAATGAGATTTTCAGTCTTGCGCTCTGTGGCGATTAACTTCCACGAAGTTTAAATTGAATTAATATTAGAAAATAATGCGGGTGCTTACAAACGGAAATAACCGCGGGAGCGGGCGCGATGGGTCAGTATTCCTGTGGGAGTGGGTTTAAAAAGGCAAAAATTTCTGTGTTTTAAAGAAAACGAAGCTTCCGAATACTAAAAATAAAAATCGAATACCAACCCAACGAACGAAGCCTTATATATTAGTGTGTGTATACATTTTTATTGTTATATATTTATATTTTCTGAAATAACTAGATTTGGTTTCTGGCAAAAATGGAATGTTGAATTGATTTAGTGAATAAGATAATGCACTTCTTCCTTTCAGACAGTATTTGCTGATACATGTTCACATTTGAAAAGTCCTAATGGAAGCCTTTTGTGTGTGTTCACAGGTTGGCTTGGTGTACATGTTCAATTTAATCGTGGGCACTGGTGCTCTGACCATGCCCAGAGCCTTTGCCACTGCTGGTTGGGTAGTAAGCCTGGCACTTGTCTCCTTTTTGGCTTTTATGAGGTAAGTGGTGTAAGTCTATATAGTAGCAATAGGATAGGTTGATAATACAAGGCAATATAGAACTTCTTGCTTTGTCTCACGTGCTACACGTGTTGATGGATCTAAAGTCCGTTACTTGATATTTGGTGGTTCATAAAAAATGCTATGTGGGAAAGTGTATTTTGTTTCATGGTTTTTCATAAACGTGTGGCGGCCTGGGAAAACCCGTGGGATGTTGCTATAGCTGAATTCTGACGAGAAAAATGACGAGAAATCGTGGTTTTGACCAAAATTTAGTTTTTCTGCCCGTAATATACATTGACAGAAAACATAAATGTACTGTATGTCACCAACACAACATGGAAATGTTTATATTTGCTTTCTAACCCTGCCTAGGCTATCGCATTTTGATAAGGAGCCAGTTTAACAGACGTATAACTCGCCAAATGAATTAGTTATTATTGTACCACCGATGTAAGAACGGACAGTGATCAGTCGAGTGAGGAGCGACGATGAGGCTCGTGTTTGTCAAATGCCGCGAGTGACGTTTACCTCAGGTGATGCGTGATGATCAGAGTGATTTGTTTCTCATCGTAAAACTTATAAATCTTTGATAAATTGTCACTAATGTTTTTCCATAAATAGATTAGGTAACAAATGTGGCGGGGCGTTTGCTTTCTATAATTTGTAATTTTAGGATAATATTAAAACGGGTTAAGATAATCCCAACTGAGACGTTATTGAGGACTCTTAGTTTATAATGTAAATATAATGAATTATCATAATACATAAATGTTATTTGCCCTTTTTTTTTTTGTATGAAATAAAGGATATAAGGATGTACTGGATGGACTGGAGTTCTGAATAACCTATCTATCAGTTTGTAGGCTATGAATAAAAGTTGTTAAGTTGGACGTGGTTTTCATATGTATAATTTATTTCTTATTTATTGCATTAAAGTTTAAATCAGTACAGTTGCTTTTAGATAGTTGCTTCAAATAAATGTATTTGTTCAGTGGAATTGGAAATGTTTGCAATCTTTAAATGCAATTTTCTCCCTTTTCACATCTGGGGGTAAACAGACTTTAAAAAATGCTAGAACTTTTACTTGTGGTTGAGATATGTGCGAAAGAGACACCCATTTCACCATGTTTAAGGGTTTTCCTCGGCTGCCACACAAATTGTTAGCGGTCAGGTATCCCGAAGAGCCCAAAGCTCTTTTTCTGACTGCACATTCTGTTTTGAGTTTCACAGTCATGGTGAAGGCCAGATTAAGTACTCGAAAGTCAGTGGGAGACCTGTCTCATAATGTTTTCCCCTTTCTGTTCTTCTTGCCTGCTATCAGTTACATGACTACTACATTTGTGATCGAGGCCATGGCTGCAGCCAACGCCCAGCTACGCTGGAAGAGGAGGGAACAGGAAGAGGTGAGTGAGTGATGCCTGATGTAGCAAAGGCAGCCTGGAGATTTTTTTTGTTCAGTCACGCACTCTGTTCTTAACCAACTCTTTTACGGTCTGTGCAGGCTTGGTCTTGTTTGATTATCTCTACGAAATGCTCATAAGGAAAATAAGGCTAAAGTCAATAAAGTACTTGCTTCAAAGAAGAAGAAAAAACCTTAGTTGCTTTGCCCTTAACTTTGTGCTAAACCTGATACTACCTCAGTGTCTCAGCTGTTATCAGTAAAACAGGCCACAGTGTTTTGTATGTTATCTCTGTTTCACTTTTAGAAGGAGCATTGTCTTCGTGGCAAAACATTCCTATGCACATTTTTTCTGGTTTGACTGGTTGGATTAAATGGGTATTAGGTAATATTTAAGGTATCCATATTCTCAAAATCCTGAAGAAGCTTCACATGGGTACGACAGTATGACATGCTGTCAATGTTGGACTTGGCATTGCCAAAAGATGCCAAAACATCAGTTTGATTTTAGGAGTTGATTACAGAAATCACGTCTCTCTTTTCCTCTATTGGTCAAATCGCAGTTGTAGTGTGATGCGATCATGAATTTTGTGCTTGGGACACTCTCTCTGGGGTTGAGGAGTGTGTGCTAAAGAGCCTTTAATGGAGGAAGGGAACTTGTATGCTGAAGTAAATGCTTAATTAGCCCAGGCAAAAGTTTTCCCCACCCATATCCTCATCATGTCATGTCATGGAAAATCACCGCAATTTTATTGATTAAAAAAAACAACAACATTCTGTTATTTGGGTCGTCTGTCACTATCCACTGAGATTTTAAGATAAATCACAGCGTGTGTGGTTGTTTTAATAGATGACCGGGAAGTTTTATTTGTTATTTTACTTTTTTATTAGCAGGAAAAGGTCAAGTGTACGGAATACCGTGCTCCTAAGTTAACTGTATGTAATACTTTGTATTATGGAGCCATTAGTTAGCTAGCTATTTGTGTTTAGCGAATGTACTCCAACTCTTGTATTAGCTTGCTGTTGACTAATCTAGCTAGCAATGCAAGCTAGCATTAGAGAATAGTTAAAGCAAATTATTTTTTAATGATTACAGAATATTTTTCAATTCATTTTAATCAGACGCTTTAGTATGATGACCTTGTGATGCCACATCACCCTTTGTGTAACTAGTGTAAGTAACCGTGTGGGTGATTTCAGCTAGTGGATCAGTATCGATGGCGTCAGGGCGGACCAGCTCGGCAAGGGGATGCGATGGTCACCACAGTGGACTACACAAACTTTTTTTTCTTTCTTTTTTTTCGCCCTCCAGCAGATGCTTCTACACTTATTCATGTTGCATATAAATATTGCACAATTTCCAGCCTTAATATTTGGTCTCTGTGGCAGTATAAAATTATAGGCTCATTAAATATTCATATACATTCAAATAGTAAATATTCACAAATTAGTAATTAAAGTAATTAAATTTTGAATGGATATTGTGAAGGAATTGCACACACAACCCCTAACTACAAAACATTAAAACCAGCAGACTTCAAGAATTGTCACGATTAAATATGATGCCTAATTGCGGTAGGCTACATTTTAAAATAAAAAATTATAATTGCCAAACACTTAATTGTGGAAATACTGTTTCTAAATTGTGCGAACTTTGTGTCTAAAAATGAATGCCATGGATACGGTGAATTAGATGCAGTTTAATATCTCTTCTCTCCAGATTAATAGCAGTGACTCTAATTTTGACTATTCGGACGATGAGGTCTCCAACAGGGGACGATCCGATTCGGTGGAGACGCAATCGATTCTTTCCAATCGTGAGTTTTTGGCTTATTAATGATATTAATTCTGCCTGTGTGGATGCTTTATTGGCATTGAAAGTTTGGTTTAAAATGAATGATTCTTTTTTTAATGTAAGAGCGCGCAGGGTCCGTGGATCACTTTGACATTGTGGAGAGAGTCGAGATGGGACAAATGGCCTCCATGTTTTTTAATAAAGGTAAGAAGTTTCACAACCAAAGTTAACCTTATCATTTCCACTTCGAGTTGTAATGGTAGGGCTGGGAGTTTTGAAATAAATCATCTTGTGGGATTGTAGCACACGGTTTGTCAGAAATATGTGGAATCTAATATAGTATGGCACAATTTTTCTCTTTTAGTCTACAGTCAAAGCAAATGCACCAGTAATTATTTATTTATTAATCAATCAGTTTAAAAGGAACCTGTTTGGGGTGAGGTGGTTTATAGATGTTTAGCCCTCTAGTGGTTTTCAAATAGTGAAGCCTTTGCTTAATTTTGCTGCTTAAAGTTACATTAGCACATTAACTATTCGGAATAATGTTCTGTTCACATGATTCTGTTTTTCTAACAGAATTTTAAATGCACACAATTAATTATTGGCCCAGGTTCTATATTGGGCCCACGTTCTATGTTGGGCTCTTCAGAAAGAAGACTGAGGCCTTTTATTGCTTCAAACACAACAGGGAATTGGCACAGATGTTAATATCTTCAATATTCAGTCTTTCTTGAGGCAAAGCTGTCAGATCTATTGTGTCGAGGCTTTTATTGTTCGTCAGGGAAATCATTCCTTTTCTTTTCACACATCAATAGTATTGAGTTTGTCCTTCCGTAGTTATAATTTGTCTTTTGTAAATGTAAAAAAGCATCCTTTTTCTTTTCTTTTTTCTTTCCTCTCTCTCCCTGTTTATGCAGTCAGAGAGGGATACACAGGGTTTAAAAAGAAAAAGAAAAAAACGGCCACTTGCATCTATAGACCATCAGACATCACCTAGAAATACATTTAGGTTTTGTTATATAAACCTAAATCAGCTAAATGTCCCTTCATTCATATGCTCATATCATGACTTTCCCAGCCTTTCCTTTTGTGTAGTCTGTAAATCTGCAAGCTCAGTGATGAGCACCTTAAGATGTGAAGTAACGTCTCACTTCTAACTGTGTTGAAGCAATTAGGTGAACAATTTGCTAAACCTATTTTTTAAATCACAGTCGGTACTGAAGGTCATATGGAGTCTCTCTCTTTTCCCTCCTAATTTTAGTTGTGCCGAGCAGAGCCATCATCTGCTAATGGGATGTAATTAAAGAGGGTTAAATTGCCTTTGGTTGTAATTACAGACTTTGACACCATTGGTGCCTAGTTTAATCTTTTCTCTACATGCTGCACCAGTGTTAGAGAGATGCAGGTAGAGACTGAAAGCCAAAATAATGGAAACCTTAATTAAAAGGAGAATGACGTTCACCTTGAACTACAGATTGAGGCAATCTTTTCTTCAGGCGTTCTCTTTTTTCAGCCTCAGAACTCTAGCTTCCTTTCACTTTGTTGTGACGGCCATGCGAGCTGACTCCACGCTCTTGTACAGCTGTGTAATATCTCAACAGCATTGCTTTTGGCATCTTTTCAGAACAGGTACTAGCAATGCCTTCCCATCCAACCCTTATTGTTTCCTGCTAGTTTTGCTGCTCCTGATTCAAAACTTGATCCACTAGGTGGTGCAGTTGTTACACACGTGCATACCCGAATACACACACATATACACACACCCTCAGTTTCGGCAGGGGGGCCGAGCTCCATCAGAGCGCCACTTTCTCCGTCACTTTTGTCTGCATTATTCTATTAAAGCCTGAAGTGTTAAAATGGCCCCCCTGCGCTCCAACTTTTCCCCACGCTGGATAGAGTCAACTGGCCGCTTCATCCTCGCCCAGGTGCCCAAGCGCGACAGTATCGATTGGCCAAGGAGATAAAACCTTTCCCAGTGGAGCTGGGCTCAACTTCTCTCATCGTAAATGAACACGATGTGCACACAGCCTGCTGAAAAACAAGATCATGGAGGAAGATGACGTGGCGTGTGTGTTGTCTCCTTTATGCTTAGTGCAGTAGCTGTAGAGATCGTGCCAACACTCATTCGTCTCTGTAAAGATATGCTGGGGACAGTCTCCATTAAAGGTGCATCAGGAAGATCTATTCCCAAGCTAGGGACGGTGGGTAAAATAAAATGGGCAATTTCACCACGCCACAGTTCAATTGGAGCAGGCCTTTATTTCAAAGAGACACAGTGTGTTACTTTTTACCTCAAAGAGAAGTTATATGGTGTTCTACACCTTTATTTCAGAGGAAGAGTGTCTAGATTCTCAGTGATTGTGTTGTGAGAATTAATGGGCCTTTTATTTAAGCAAAGGCTAAGACTGCTGGACCGTGTAGCAGACCTGGCCTTGAGGGAACGAGCATAGAAAGACAATCAGATGGGCACTTGATCCATGACGGCCTCAGCCCGTAGGAGTTAATGATGTGATGCTGCAGGCCCACAGGCTTGGGCTTTTCCCTGACTCGCATTGAGCTGAGGAAAGCGTCTCTTCCACACAGACATGTGCTCAAGCCTGATTTCTTTCTCTTTTTTACTTCCAACTTTTTTCGCTTGACATTTAAACAGGATATTTCCACTTGTTTAATTCCCTCAGGCTACGCCTATACGTACATTGTAGAATCTGGATATAAAGAGGAGAAAGATACTCTATTTTTCTATGTTTAAGACAAGCTTTCCTGTGAAATTATATCTTCATGAAGAATGGTCTCGGTAAAGCATGCAGCTACTTCACAAAGTGTGTCTGGGTCTTGTTGAGCCTGTACCCGAGAGAATTCCAGGCCGAATTACCTACTGGCTTTTGCCAGATGTTGCCTCTTACATTTCGTATTTAGTCGTCTTTGCGCACATATCCAAAGAATGTTTTTTTAAATACCTCTGGCAATCACAAAATTAATTATTTGGGACATGTCTATAAAAATGTTGGCTGCTATGGATCGTATCACTTTGTCTCCATGTCTTTGAGAACCCCATTAGAAGGGGAAAAAAGCCAATCAAAAAAAAAAACGTGATCCCTCAGGCTAATTAAATTGGCTGTTATATGGAAAGCTTTATCTACAGCCTCACTTTAGATTCGCATATGCCACAATCTCATGATTTGTAGTTTTCAATAATGTGCAACATGGGACAAGCAAGGTTCGAGCAGCTTTTTCACCCCTATAAACCTGGATGTTTGTGTCACTCCCATGTTGCTTGTCATGGCTGTTTGCAGGTGACAGTTTTATTAAAGGGAGGCAATATTTTATCACACAGATTACAAGCTGAGAAACGAATACCGTCCGAATAGGGCTTTAATGAAGTCCCAGAGAATCGTGGAAGGTGTGTTTTGGGATGGGGTTTTTTTTGTTGTTTTTTTGTTCCTCCCCCCCTAATTTATCATAATGTGACTGGATAATGGAGAGATTTTAAACATGCTAATGGGGTTGAACAATGTACTGTGTGTCTTCTTTAAGACCTCTGTGTGGCTTCTCTGTTTGCATGGAAACCTTTCTGAACTTTACAGTCTTTAAAATACTTGGAGCTTTTTTTGCACTGAGAGCAGTGATGAATAAACAGGGCTAATAGTTACTGGGGAGAAAAATCAACAATGCTGTTTGGCTTGGCTGTCTAAATCCCGTTCTGTTACAGGAGCATTTATGCCTTGTAAACAGTTATCGTTCAAGCCCCAAGTGCAGTGTCTTTAAAAAAAAAAAAAAGACCCCCCCTTACTCATCTTAAATGATTGGGGAGAAACAGGTGGCAGCATTGCCGTTTTTTTCCTCTTTTCATCCATCAAACTTATAAAAAGGGTATAGTGTTAGCTTTTTCATTTAGCGTTAATGGACTGTGAGCTCTAATTTGCCTGGCAGTAATGAATGAGCTGATGAGGCCGGCAGTGCTGCTGGAGATCCTCACAAGAGCTCGAGTGCTTGATGGATGTCTGATACAGAATTCAACTTCAGCTCTGCTCTAAAAAGCTCTCGGTCTTGCATCGGTTTGGCACGCTGCGATGGATGGATGGACGCAGTAAGAGTTGGTCAGGCATGACGAAGAGAAGCGCAAAGGAGAGTTTATCTTGAAGTCATTACTTTCTAAATTAGGATGATTAATATTCCCAGTGGTGAGGAAAAGTTGCACTGTGGTGGTGATCATTTCAGGAGGGGGGTTCTTAATTTTTGAACATGAAATTTATTTATTTTTTTGCTGTTTGCTGCTACACTCGGCACCCATTGTGTCTCAGAACAAACTTGCACTGCGTTGGACTGCTCCAGAAAAAAAAACAGGTCAGAGAGGGGTGATGTAATGTATGCTGATGGTGTACAAAGGTTATGGCTAAAGGTTAAATTTAGTGAGTGGTAGGCATCAGGGGACACTCAAAAACAGTAAGAACAGACAGATATATATATATATATATATATATATATAAACCTTCAATTATAAATAAATAAATATTTTATGTGGAACCTGAGCTTGATTTTAATGCCTACCAAATGAAGCAGTGGATATTGAATCTAAGCGAGTGTGCAGACACATGATCTTTGGGGATTGTCCTGAGCCATGCTTGTTGTGTAACCACCATTGTCAACCTAGTCTTGGCCTCAGATTCTCTACCCACGGACCATCTGATGTATATTATACTCTTAGCTGGTCAGAACTACAAAAATCTTGCCAGTAGCAATCTTATTGTGTGTGTGTGTGTGTGTGTGTGTGTGTGTGTGTGTGTGTGTGTGTGTGTGTGTGTGTGTGTGTGTGTGTGTGT